>BLSH010030827.1:117847-130668 GCA_018402905.1 Glandirana rugosa
CACACTGTTCATCCGTCACATTGCCCCGTCATACTGCCCCCATCCTGTCACACTCTCCTGTCATACTGCTCCTGTTACACTGCCTACTTGTCACACTGCCCCCATCACAATATCCCCCCATCATACTGCTTCCCCATCATACTGCCCCACTCCTGTCACATTGCCTTGTCAAACTGCCTTGTCATACTCCCCCCTTATTGTTACACTTCCCCCCTCCTTTGCCAGTGCCCCCCCCTCAGACCCATTCCTTTTATGAATGGACACGGTGAGCTATAAATGGGAAGCTCTGAACAAAGCTATTCCTGTCCATTCATTCTGTGCAGCTGAGGCTGCAGAGATGAAGACTGAGGGCCCTGGGCTCAGAGGAAATGGCCCCTGCCAGAGTCGAGGGGCTCTTCATTGTTTCTTGCACCAGAGCCCTGAAGGTTCTAGTTATGCCTCTGACCAAGCCCTTTAGGTCTGGTATGGATTTCAAGGGGGAACCATACATAAAATAATCAACAAAAAAGTGTGAGGTTAACTAAAATATTCACACCAGACCCTTATCTAAGCATGCAGCCTGGCAGGCTAGGAAAGTGTGGGAAGAGCATGCACCCCACCCTTCCAGAACCATAGCAGGCCATATGCCTCAACATGGAGGAGTAGCTTGCCTGGGGGACCCCCTGGCAAAGCATCCTGTTCCCCCATTGATGGGGACAAGGGCCTCTTCCTCACAACCTTGGCCCAGTGGTTGTGGGGGTCTGCGGGTGGAGGGGCTTTTTCTAAGAATTTGGAAGGCCCTTTAACAATAAAGGGGCACCCAGATACAAGCCCTCCTTCTTATGTGAATGAGAAAGGGGTCCATAATGTCCCTTCCTATTAAAAAAAAAGTAAAATGTAAAAGCATAAGTAAATGTTTTTTGGATAGTAGGGAAGGATTAGAACCCCTATGTTTTTGTTGCTGTCTGTGTCCCCACTTGGGAGATTTACTTCTTCTACTGGTCCTGGTGACCATTTTCTCCTGTACGATATGTAATAGGAAATACACATTTTTGTCACAGGAAGAGGGGTGGAGGGGAAATCTTTGAATAGAGGCACCTTCCATGGTGACAGCTGTCTATTACAGGATATCATCTCATTTTTAAGAGGTTTACTCTTTCTTGCTGTGTCTATGGATCAGGAAGTGAAGGGGAATCTCCTGATGGGAAAGCAAAATCAAAAAAACCAACAGGGATCTTAGCAATTCACAACTTTATGCAAACTAAAATAATATGTTTTGGCCTTACATACACTTTAAAGTATAACTAAAGGCAAAACTTTTTCTTTTGTTTTGGATAGAGTGGATAGAAATTAGAACACCAGTCAGTTTTTACTGTTGTCTGTGCCCCCATTAGGCAGATTC
The DNA here is from genome assembly GCA_018402905.1 of Glandirana rugosa. Taxonomy (NCBI): domain Eukaryota; kingdom Metazoa; phylum Chordata; class Amphibia; order Anura; family Ranidae; genus Glandirana; species Glandirana rugosa. The sequence goes on from BLSH010030827.1 coordinate 119,229, forward strand.
ATCCTCTCTTTTTATGGGTTCTCTTCATAAAAGACAGTTGAACCTTGGATTACAAGCATAATCCGTTCCAGGAGAATGCTTGTAAGCACTTGTATATCAAAGCATGTTTCCCCATAGGAAACAAAGGAAACTCAGTTAATTTGTTCCACAGTCACTGCTGGTCTATCCAGTACTGTATGTGGCCACATGTCCGGGGGCGCCCTGGTGTATGCAATACCGCATGTGGCCAGAAAAGAGGTGGTGCTGGTGAGCTCCTAAGATGTCGGAATCACTCGAAAACGCTAGGAAAGTGTTTACACTTTGGGTATTTCCGAGGAATTATGAGTATTTCCGGCCGCCTCCGAGGCTCACCAGCGCCACCACTTCTCTGGCCACATGTGGTATTGCATGCAAAAAGGCTAAATTCTGCTTGTTCACCCCAATGGGACACAAATGGATAAAAATAAACCAGTAGGGATTATAACCCTTCCTTACTCTATTCACTATAGTTCCACCTCAAGGTAATTTCAAACTTTATAAATGATAGAAAGGTTGTATATTAACCACTTTGCGACCAGTCAACCTCCTTTCACTGCGGCAGGTCGGCTCATTCCTGTCAATCACCGTCATTGTAGGTTTTGTGGGCGCTCCCAATGGCCAGCGGAGGAGCCAATCAGCGGGTGGGGCAGACTCGATATCCACCGGCCACCCGCAATCGTTCTCTGCAGTGACAGAACGGGGATCTGCCTGTGTAAACAAGGCAGATCTCTGTCCTGACAGGGGAGATCACACAGATCCTGTCTTTCTGCTATGCAGGAAGACGGATCTGTGTGTTTGCCCAAGCAGCCCATCCCCCATATAGTTAGAACACACAGTGAGGGAGCACATTTAACCCGTTGATCACCCTAATGTTAACCCCTTCCCTGCCAGTGTCATTAGTACAATAACAGTGCATATTTTTTAGCACTGATTACTGTACTAATGTCCCAACAAAGTGTCAAAAATGTCAGTTAGGTGTCCGTTCTGTCCGCCACAATGTCGCAGTCCCGCTAAAAATCACTGATCGATGCCATTACTGGTAAAATAAATAAAAAGGCCATAAATCTATCCCCTATTTTGTAGACGCTATAACTTTTGTGCAAACCAATCAATATATACTTATTGTGATTTTTTTAACCAAAAATATGTAGCAGAATATATATTGGCCTAAACTGATGAAACTTTTTTTTTTTTTGGTATTTATTATAGCAAAAAGTAAAAAATATAGTTTTTTTTTTCAAAATTGTCACTCTTTTTTTGTTTATAGCGCAAAAAATAAAAACCGCAGAGGTGATCAAATACCACCAAAAGAAAGCTCTATTTGTGGGGAAAAAAAGGACATACATTTTTTTTTTTTTGGTACAGAGTCACACGACCGCACAATTGTCAGTTAAAATGGCGCAGTGCCGTATCGCAAAAAATGGCCTGGTCATTAAGGGGGAAATCCTTCTGGTCCTTAAAGTGGTTATCAACCTATGACAACCACTTTTTTTTTTAAACATATTTTATTTGAGTTTCTCAAATATAAGAACAGAAAGTACAATCGTTTGCAAAGTGAAAAAGAAAAAGGAAATAAGAACCGTATACAAATTTTTGTCAAATAGATTGCGTAACTAGACAGTGGTTAATGCAGACAGGGTTAATACAGCTTGAGCAGACAAGCTGATAGACTTTCATCACTTGGGAAAGAGACCAGCAAGTGAGAAGAGCGGGGGAGGGAGCAGAGGGGGGGAGGGGGAGTGAAAGGGGGTCCTTGTGACTAAAGTCCACCAGCCGTAGACCTTAGATTAATAGTAACGTTTTGATGTATAGGAGTATCGAATGGTGCTCTCCTGGGAGTGTTCTCGCCTCTTCCAGGTGTGAAGAAGATGAGGGGAAGGGAAGTGTGAGTCAGTAATGCCATGAGCGTCCGATGAATTGTTGTTTGGTGTGGAGTGTCCTGAGTAGGTTTGTGATTTTGTGTAGTCCAGCTGGAGGTCTAGGGGTATACTATAGTGCTGCTTGAGAGGTGTAGTCTCCCCTTCTACATTTGTAGTAGATCATGGTGTAGTTAGTTTAGTTGTGAGGGGGAGTTTCTGAGAAGTTTTTAGCCAAGATCTGAGTCTTCCAGCAGTTGGGTTACAAAGCTTAGAGTGGCATCTCCATCTGTCTTTCCGTCGCTTTGAATTTATTTATAGGTCTGAGTTGGACTACTGGCTCCCTCCTTATAGGTGAGTAGCATAACTTCCGAGGCAGAAGTATGAGGATGCATGTGGGGGGTATCTCCCCCTGGTTGTGGAGGAGGCAGAATGTTGCAGGAATGGTGACCATTTGTCTTGTTGGCGTTTAGAGGAGGTTTGGTGAGAGAGGATGTAGTCCAGTCTTTGTTTGTGGAATAGGTCCAAAAGTTCCTGTTGGACCTCAGCAAGATTAGGAGGTGAAGGAGAGATCCATTTGCGCAAAATAGCTTGTCTCGCTATCATAAAACAAGTGGCGAGCCAGGTCTTATGTCGTGAGAGAGATCGACTCAGAGCTGGTGGAGCGTAGGGTGGGTCAGCATCCAGGTATCCAAACAGTAGAGGGTAGACATCCTTGGAGGGGGGGCGGCCGGTGATCAGGCTGACGTAGATTTCCACCTGGTCCCAGAAGTTGGACACCTTTGGGCAGGACCAAAGTCTGTGCAATAAAGTTGGGCTGTGATGTTGGCACCAGGGACAGCATGCAAGAGCCTGAGTGTTACCTCTGGGAGGGAAGGGTATATAGGCTCTATGCATAATTTTAAATTGTTGCTCCCTCCAGAACTCATTATTGATCAGTGTATGTGTGGTATTGTAGCCTTTTAGTATTGTAGAGGTTGCTGTGATGGATCCAAGGTCCCTGTTCCAGGAGATAAAGGAAGTGGATGTTAACGGTTTGCTCATCTGTTCGTGGAGAGGTTTGTATATGTCAGATATCTTAGTGCGTTGGAGGGTGATGAGGGTGTCCATGAAAGAATCCCTGAATCTGTGGGTTTTGTCGGGTTGTATGTCCGTAATGTGTCGGACGGCTTGGTGGATGAGGAGAAAATGTTGAGGAGGAAGATTGAATTTGGAGAGTATCTCTTCTGCCTTGAATGGAGATCCCGTTGTCTCATCGAACAGCTGGCTAAATGTCAAAAGGCCACATGTTGCCCACAGTGTAAGTGCGGCTCCCTCCATGGTGTGTCGGAAATTAGGGTTCCCGTGTATGGGGAGGTGTTTGGATAGCCAAAGTGACAGATTCAGCTGCCGCCTTGTTTCCCTCCAGGCTATGAGAGTGTCTCGGATGAGTAAATTGTTCCTTAGGTCTGGAGGGATGGATCGGAGGTTGCTGTGTAACAATGCCCCCAAGCTGTAGGGGCCTGTTAATTGAGATTCCAGTTTGAAAATTGGAGTATTTGGAGGTTTGTGATAACCAGTCTAGGCAGATTCTCAGTAGGCATGCAAGATTGTAATTTCGTACATTTGGTAGACTCGTTCCTCCCTCTCTCTTGGGCAGATGCAGTTTTTGTAAGGAGATGTGGGGGTCTATGCCCTTGTCAAAGGAATATGGATAGAGCTTTCTGAAGCCTTTGTGTGTCGATGTGTTTCAGTAGGAGAGGGATTGTTTTCAAGGGGTACAGAAGCCTTGCAAAACTGATCATTTTAAAAAGATGGCTTCTGCCGAAGAGTGAGAGAGGAAGGTTGTGCCAAGTTTCCAATTCTGCAATAATTTTTGAGATCACAGGAGAAAAGTTTAAGTGGTATAACCCAGATGGTGACTTACTGATCTTGACCACTAAGTACGTGATATATTGATGAGCCACCGTGAAGGGCGCTGTGTGTGCCCACTGCGGGAGCCTGGTGTGGTGTAACGGGAGTATCTCACTTTTTTCAAAGTTAATGCGGAGCCCCGAACAGGCTCTGAAGTGGGTAAATATGTCTTGGATGAGATGCATATCAGCTTGGGGGGAGGAAGTGAATATCAGAATATCATCTGCGAATAGACCTATGCGTATCTCATAATGTCCAATTTTGATTCCGTGGAGTTGTGTGTGTAGAAGGATGTAACGGGAAAGTGGTTCTAGGGCCAGGTTAAATAGAAGTGGGGATAGAGGGCATCCTTGTCTCATGCCCTTGTGAAGTCTTATGCTAGGAGAGGTGTGGCCTGCTGCTACTACATTGGCTGTGGGTTCCGCGCACATTGTGGAAATTAGGTGTAGGAAAGGGCCAGAGAAGCCGAATTTATGGAGGACCTTCGATAACCAGTGAAAGCTGACATTATCGAAGGCCTTCTCTGCGTCAAGGGATATGATGGCATTGTCCGTGTCGGGGTTGGCTTTGGCGTATTCTAGTGCAGCGATGACTTTTCTGATGTTGGATGATGCCGAGCGGCCTTGCGTGAACCCTGCTTGTGCTGGATGAATGATACTAGGCAAAATTTTAGCTAGGCGAGAGGTGATTATTTTAGACATGATCTTAGTGTCTAGATTAAGTAGGGAGATGGGTCTATAGGATCCAGGTTCAGTAGGATCTTTCCCCTTTTTGGCTATTAATTTGATATGGGCCTGGTATCCAGTGGGTAGATATTTCCCTTCATCCAAGATCGATTGATAAACCCGTCATAGGCATAGAGTCACTAGGCTATTGGTTAGTTTGTAAAATTCTGGGGTATAGCCGTCTGGGCCTGGGGATTTGCCCTTGGACAATCCCTTTATGACTGTTGAAATCTCCTGTTCTGTTATCGGGGCATTCAATTGTGTCAGGTGGGAGGGGTCTACTTGAGGGAGTGGAGATTGTTCCAGGAATTCCTGTGCTGCTCGCCATGATTCCCTATGTCTAGGGGTATTGGAAGTCATCAGTGATCTTTGTGAGACCCTAGATAGAGATTGCTATGTCATGTAAGCAGGGGTCCAGGACAAAAGGAAGTAGGGCTGGATTGGCAAATAGGTAGTCTATTCTTGATAACGTATGGTGGGGTGGGGAAAAGAATGTGAATTCTCTCCCCTCTGGATGATCCAGCCTCCATACGTCTGTCAATTTCAGTGTTTCTGTGAAGGTAGATAGCAGAGAGGTTGGGCCAAGTATGGTGTGTGTAGGACCAGTGCGTCCAAGTAGCTTGTCTTCGCCGTAGTGCATCACTGAATTGAAGTCTCCTACCGTCGCTAGGGGCAGGTGGATATATTGTGATACCTGTCGTGTTAGTGCTTGGAAGAATGACTTATTGGGGGGATTGGGAGCGTAAACATTGGTGAGCACCAAATCTTTGTGTGCTTTGCGTAAGTGTACCGTGAGGAGTCGCCCTGAGTCGTCCTGGTCTACATTTATGGTTTCCCACAGGCAATGTTTATGGATAAGGATTAATACCCCCACTTTGCCTTTCACTGACACAGATCTGTGTACCTGGCCTACCCACAGTTTGTGCATGCAGTGGAAATCTTTGGCCTCTAGGTGGGTTTCTTGTAAAAGGGCGACATCAGTTTTGAGACGTTTGAGGTGGTGCAGAACCGCCATCCGTTTGTGTGGGGAACGTAACCCTTTGACGTTCCAGGATATGAGTCTCATAGCAGCACGGGCCCTTTTGTATTAGTCAAAAGAAAATATGGGGGGCTAAGGGAGCGGTCTTCGGGGTTAGTGTAGGGAACTGTTGGTGGCTCCCCGACAATGGGTGGGCTTTCTATGGAGACAACAACCATGGGTGATGAGTATCTAAGGAGAGGGAAGGAGGGGATAGGGTGAGATGTGAAGTTGGTCTCTGAAAGAGTATCAGAGGTGTACTTGTGGGACTAGGTCTCTGTGATGAAGAGGGTTTTGGATTTTTCACAGTTCTTTCCTACGGAAGGGAAGGTGGGTTGCAAGCTGCTAAACGTGAACTGCAAGTATATATAAAAAAAAAAACTGTTGTCTTATGATGTGATCTATGCTGAATCAGTGTTGTAAGTATGCCAGGTGGTTATACCACTTACCGTTTGGAAGTCTTGCACTTCTCTTTTTTCCACACATTGTCCACTGACAGGGTTACCGGAGAGGCTGATTTGTGGTCAATTTGGACAGGCAGCGGCTGAGAATGCAAACGATGCCGGTCATGACACAAATTCAGTGTTCGGCTGGGCTCCATGGCCTCAAATGCGCTCTGTCCTCCGGCGGAGCTGAAAGCAAGAAATGGTGTAAAGAAACATAGAAAATGATAACCATATTAACCATAAACATTAGAGTACGTTCTCGCTAGGAGTCATAGGCAGGGGTGAAATCAGAGAGGAAGTTTTTGCGGCGTGTATAAGGAATGACCTCCGATCGCCCGAGTGACAGGGTTATTATTGGTCATGTTGCTTGGTACCGCACTTTGAGAGGTGGGGGTTATTTAGGCTTGGGGTCGTTGGAATATCTCCCTCATCCTTACGTGGGCTCCTCTGTTCCCGGGGAATTATTGGAGGGGTGCTGGCTACCATTGGAGTGGGTTCCTGCATAATGTTGAAGTGAGATTGCACATACTGTAAGGCCTCCTCTGGGTGAGAGAAGGCCTTCGATTCCCCCCGCTGGTCTGTGAATCTAAGAATAGCAGGGAAAGCCAGTGTAAATTTCACTCCTTTTTGGTATACAGCAGAGCAAATAGGCTGGAAAGCTTTATGCCTGCGGGACACCTCCTGTGAGTAGTCCGCGAAAATCATCAACTTATGTCCGTCTATTTGAAGAGAATGGGAGTTGCGGAATGATTTTAAAATCATCGCTCTGTCAGCATAGTTGAGGTAGCGTGCTATGATCGCACGCGGAGTGCGCCTGACATTGGAAGGGGCCCCCAGCCGGTGAGCTCTCTCCACTACACAGGGTAAAGCAATTCCCAAGGCCTCAGGGATCCTATTTGCGCACAGGCCCATCAGGGATTCCGAGCTGTAAGTCTCGGGTAAGCCGACAAAGCGCAAATTGTTCCTCCTAGAGCGACATTCTAAATCATCCAGCTTCTCTAAGATGCATTGCTGGGTTTGATGAGAGTGTCTTGCCTCAGAGAAAGTGTTTTGCAGTTCTGTTTCTATTTCTGATATGCGGTGTTCTGCCTCAGACAGCCTGCCCTCATGTTCCCTCATCTCCCTGCGCAGCTGGTCTATGCCCGCTGACACTGCTCTGCCCACTGCTGCAGTGATTGTTGGTGATAAAAGAGCAGCCACAGCTTGTGCTATCTTACTATATTCCTCCTCAGGGAGAGAGAAAGAAGTCCCTGGCTGGAGGCCAGATTGACTCACTGTGTGCTGGGCCGAGCCGTCGGCCATCTTGGATGCCTGGGGCTACGTCGCGTGTTCTGTGAGGGAGCCTGTGGCCGTTCCAGCGGTGTTGTGGACCAGATAATGGTCCATACGTGTGCCTTATAGGGAGCGGTGGGTGTGCTGAGCTCAGGCGCCGCTGTCTGCACAATGTTATTGCGGGCTTTGTATAAGCCTCTCCGGAGCCGCCGTCTCTCCATCCTCCTACATGTGGCGCCGGAACCAAAAGTCTGACAACTACTTTAATCTACAGGTAAGCCTATAATAAGGCTTACCTGTAGGTGCCCTGCATATCTCCTAAACCTGCACGGTTCAGGAGATATGCAGTGTTCTGCATGCGCTGTAAAGAAACGGCCTCCGTGCCGTCACTGGTGGCTCCCGCGCACATGCTTGGGAGTGACGTCACGCGAGTCACAGAGCCGGAGTCGTGGCCCCGGAAGGAAGAGAGGCAGAAGATGGACGCTGCCTGCACAGGGGACAGCGCTGGACACCACTGGCTTCGTTTGCAGGTAAGTGACACATAATGGGCTACTATGTGCTGCATAGTAGCCCATTATGCTTCTAATTTACAGGGGTATGTAGAGGAAGTAAACCCAATCTGGGTTTACTTCCTCTTTAAGTGGTTAATAAAAAAGAATCTGTCAGGAATTTACTCTCATTAAAACAACATTCTGAAATAAATCATTTTAATTATCCACAATGCAAAGCAAGTTTTAGCTTCTGACCAAAAGAAACATTATGGGTTACTTGGTTCCTAGGCAACAACGTTCTTTACAATGAAAACTGCTGTCTACTGAAAAACTCCAAGTACAATTTTTGTTTTTATGGCATTGACTTGGCCCGATCAAATTGTTTTTCTAATGAGTTACTGTATTTTGCAATGAAAGCAAATTATTAGGTTAGAGAATAGTCACTACTTACTTGCTGTAAGTTTCCTTACTCCTAATTTATTTGTCAAATTTACCCATATGTTGGCTTAACCATTGCTGAACAGAGGAGTCACTGAGAGCAAGGGGCGGCCATTATTTTTTGTGTGGCACTTACTTGGAATGCTACAGTCAGGGCCGTGTCACCCATGAGGGTATATGAAGTGTTTGCCTCATGTGACCCTCACAGAGGCACAATGGGGGACAGCAAAATCAGATACCCCATCCTCAGTTCATGTTTATCCCTCTGGCCACATAGCGTCATTAGCTTTGCAGCCAGGCCACCACCTTCCTAGCCATTACCAATGCTGTACAGACAACTGCCAGCAAACTAGCAGCCTCAAATGGTGTATGGCCAAGCAACCAGCGTGCCAGCAACCAATAACGCTGCGCAATTAGGTCACCAAAGTCTTATCAACCAACGACAGAGGTGAGGGCGTGGTGGTTGGGGCATCAAAAATGGCCACCTCATGCAGCATCTGCCTTGACCACAGTGTTCTCCCCAGTCCAACCAAAAGGTGAATGCACAGTGGCAGCTCTACCCAAAAAGTAAAATAACCAGTGCACGGTCCCGGGCCTCTCTAATGGCCCATTATTATGATAGGCAGCCTTGCTGGTCAATAGTGAACTTTAACCACTTCGGCCCCAGAAGGATCTACCTACTTCCTGGCCAGGCCATTTATTGCGATTCGGCACTGTGTCACTTTAACTGACAATTGCGCAGTCGTGCAAAGCTGTACCCAAACAAAATTGATGTCCTTTTTTTACCACATAGAGCTTTCTTTTGGGGGTACTTTATCACCTGTGTGGTTTTTATTTTTTGTGCTATAAACAAAAAAAGAGCGACAATTTTGAAAAAAAAAACAATATTTTTTACTTTTTGCTATAATGAATATCCAAAATAATGAAAAAAAAAATGTCTTCATCAGTTTAGGCCAATATGTATTCTTCTACATATTTTTGGTAAAAAAATTTCAATAAGCACTGATTGGTTTGCGCAAAAGTTATAGCGTCTACAAAATAGGAGATAGATTTATGGCATTTTTATTATTCATTTTTTTTTTACTAGTAATGGCGTTGATCAGCGATTTTTATCGGGACTGCGACATATATGTGGACAGATCAGACACTTTTGACACTTTTTTGGGACCATTGACGTTTATACAGCGATCAGTGCTATAAAAATACTCTGATTACTGTATAAATGTCACTGGTGGGGAAGAGGTTAACACTAGGGCTGATCAAGGGGTTGAATGTGTTCCCTGGGAGGTGTTTCTACCTGTGGGGAAAGTGTGTTGACTGGGAGTAGACAGAGAACACTGTTCCTGATTACTAGGAACAGCAGATCTCTCTCTACTTTCCTGACAGAACAGGATCTGTCTGTTTACATTGACACATCCCCATTCTGCCTTTCTTTCCCGCAATCGCAGGTGGCTGGCGGAAATCGCGGGAGCTGGCCATGCACATCAGCTCCCCCGCCGTGCAGCGGGCGCGAGTGCACACCTTCGACGGGAGTGCACACCTGATATAGCTATTTAAAGGGCCGTCGTACAGGTATGGCAATTCGCAGGAACGTGCCGACCTGCCGCCATATAATGGCAGTGGCTGGTCGGCAAGTGGTTAAAGCGGAGTTCCACCCAAAAGTGGAACTTCCGCTTTAAGCACTCCTCGTCCCTTTGCGTGCCACATTTGGCATGCATTTTGTTGGGGATAGCTAGTTTTGACAGGACTGCAACATTGTGGCGGACAAATCTGACACTAAGTGACACTTTTTGGGGACCGGTGACACCAATACAGGGATCAGTGGTAAAAAATGCACTGTCACTGTACTAATGACACTGGCTGGGAAGGGGTTAACATCAGGGGCGATCAAAGGGTTAAATGTGTTCCCTGTGCATGCTATACTATACGAAAAATCGGCTGAACCCATTTTCAAAAAACAAACAATCGGCTATAAGAGCAAACGATAGTGCCATCACGTAATGAACGATAAATCGTTCAATGGACATACGTGAATGTGCTTTTGGTTCGCTTTTTCACATACATCTAGTGCAAACAGTTTGGACGGGAAACACATTAACCTTTCGATTTATCGTTCGTTCAGACGAAAATTTCCAAACTTGTCCTTCGTTTTTTTTTGGCTCAAAGATGTCCCAAACGATTACCTATTTGTACCCATTAACTGGCCGAAAAATGAACGAACTGTCCAAATGACCGATTTTCGGCCAATTTTTCGTATAGTGTATGGTCAGCATTACTTTTGGGGGTGTACTTTGACTAAAGGCAAACAGAGATCCATGTTTCTGTTTAGACCCACTGATTGGCCCCCAATGTGTCCAATCATAGTGGGAGTGGGGCTCCGGCGGTGCACACGTGCAAGCGAGGGCCGATCACGAGACTCATGTACAGGTACGTGATTTTGTGCTAAAGGGCCACCCTGCCGCATGTACGTGGGGCAGACCTTAAGCAGTTAAAGTGGTTGTAAACCCTTACATTTACCAAGTAAAGCGACTATCCTCAGATGATGCACAGAGATGAAACAAATCCTCTTACAAAAATTGTGCCTGTTTATCTGCAGCCTTCTCTCCTCTATAACCATTCAAAGTACAGAATTCAGACAGCATTTCCTAGCTCCAGAAGGAAGGGAGCAGGGATCTGATGTCACATACTATAAGGGCTTTTTTTCTTAGAGAATAGGTGCAGGTATCCCCCCCTTCCAAGTTACCCCTTGTCTCCGAGCATTGTCCCTTGTTTCTACCTCCTTCTTACCTCCCAGTACCACCCTTTTTAGAAAATACAGAATCAAGTATTATTGTAACTTGCAATTGTAATTTGTAGGAATGTGTTAACAAGAAAAGCAGAACAATAGATCTCCTGAAGCCAGCAGCAATAGACCCCCCCAACAACAAAATACCCCCTTCAGCAACAATAGATCTCCTGCAACATTAGATCCCCGGCCACAATATACCACCACAGCAACAACAGATCTCCCAGCAGCCTGCATCAGTAGACTCCCCCCTCAAAAGTAGATCCTTCCCAGCAACAACTGACCCCCCAACAACATAAGACCCCCCAGAAACAATAGATCCCCGCCAACAACAACATACCGCCCTGCAACAATAGAGCCACCATTCAGCAACAACAGATCTTCTGCAACATTAAATCCCCGGCCACAATATACCCCCATAGCAACAACAGATCTCCCAGCAGCCTGCATCAGTAGACTCCTCCCTCAAACTTAGATCCCTCCCAGCAAGAACTGACC
>BLSH010030827.1:130678-142247 GCA_018402905.1 Glandirana rugosa
ACGACCGACAACCCCCTATATAACAACGACCTCCTACCCCCACCCGAAAACAATAGATCCCCCACCAACAACAACAGACCACCCTGCAACAATAGAGCCACCCTCCAGCAACAATATATCCCCCAACAGCCAGCATCAATAGACCCTCCAGCACACCCCAGCACCTATTGTCATTACAAACATTTAGTGCTGGAGGTGCTGGAGGTGCCGGACCTGTGTTCCTCCACGTCCCTGCTGAAAAAAAGCCCTGCATACTACAGATCATAAAGCAGGGAGTTGAGTGTAATCTGAGACCCGAGTAGAGAGAAAGAACACACCCCCTCTACAAAATCTCTGAAACATATACCGCTGAACCTGCCAATCACATGCTGTGTGCTGGATCAGGGGCAAGACCTTCTCCTTGGTGTCAGATAGCAGAAGACAGAAACACCAGTAGATGCTTTGGATAGAGGTAAGTACACATTATACATTTTTCATTTCAAGGTTTTACAACCACTTCAAGCCCTTTTCTATGGAAATACAGTGCCATTTTTGTTCAGGAACTATCCAAGGTCAATATGTACTTCTTGAGCTAAAATGCTGATCCAGAGAGGACACAATCATAAATACCCATGTCTGCGGAGTTCATGGCTGTGTTCACAAATGTTAAACATTTGTTTCAGTCTGATCTAGGCAAAGGCACTTGGCTGCAGCGCAAGGACTGCTTTTTATGATAAGCTAAGTAAATGAGTAAAATGTATTTTAATGAATAATTTGCTTATTACTGTTATTTTTTTCTACACTGAGACATGTCAGGAATATATCCATGCACACTTGTTGAAAGCTCCACTTTAAGGTTCACTTAATAAGGTTAGCATGGGGGCTAAACAGTAACAGTTTTGCCTTGCGTAGCTTGGGGTCCTTGGTAAAATTCTTACCAGAGATTCTGTGGCTCATTTAGAAAACCAAAGCAAACAAAAGTAGGTCACTCGCCTCTGGCAGTTAATGAAGATTAATTCTGCAGATGAAGTAATGAATCCATTATCTGCATGGAGTACAAATATTTTTCTGTGTCTGTGCAGGGTTTTCTCTGGATGCTTAGGTTGCCTTGCAAAGCCCAATACCATAAGGGCAGATTAACTGGAGTGCACCAAAATATTGGGTTGATATGTCTCTGTAATGAAAAATAGAAAATGTAACGCTCGTTCCTAAGGAGAAACACTGGTAGATATTATCCCTACAACTATAGCAAAACAACTGAAATGCCCCCATGTAGGGGATAAATGAGACTTTAACCACTTCAGCTCCGGAAGGTTTTACCCCCTTCCTGACCAGGCATTGGTGTGCATTAGGGTGTGCACCCCAGAGCACAAACACACATGCGTGTTTATCAACAGAGCGCGGTGTCAGTAGAGAAGAGATTGGTGTAAGTTGTTTTAATTTTTAATATATTTTTATTATCTTTTTATTTCTTGAATTAATTTTTACAAAATTCTTTTATCATTTTTTTTTTTACATTTTTTTGGGAGGCGCTTGGTGAAATGGGGGCTTTTGTGAAATATCAAGGGTCTAAACAGACCCCTGATGTCTCACTTTTGAGATAGAGAAAGGGACTGAGGACAGAGCTTCCCCATTCCCTTTCTCTGCAGCCTCAGCTGCACTGGACAGTGAATGAATGGGCCATTCATGACCAGGCCATTTTTTTTTGATACGACATTGCGTTGCTTTAACTGACAATTGCGCGGTCATGTGGCACTGTACCCAATTAAAGTTGATTTTCCTTTTTTCCCCACAAATAGAGCTTTCCATTGGTGGTATTTGATCACCTCTGTGGTTTATATTTTTTGCGCTATAAACAAAAAAATACTGACAAAAAAAAACAAAAACACAATATTTTTTACTTTATGATATAACACATACATTTTAAAAAAAAAATCAAATTTCTTCATCAATTTAGGTCAATATGTATTCTGCTGCATGTTTTTGGTAAAAAAAAATCCCAATAAGTGTGCAAAGTTTAGCGTCTACAAACTATGGAATAGATTTATGGACATTTTTTTTTTATTGTTTTTTACTAATAATGATGGCAATCAGCAATTTTTAGCGGGACTGCGACATTGCGGCGGACAAATCGGACACTAAGTGACACTTTTTGGGGACCAGTGACACCAATACAGTGATCAGTGCTAACAAAAATGCACTGACATTGTATAAATGACACTGGTGGGGAAGGGGTTAACATCAGGGGTGCTCAAAGGGTTAAGTGTTCTCCTAGGGAATGCTTTCTAACTGTGGGGGAAATGCTGTGATTGGAGGAAAGCAGAGATCCGTGTTTCTGCTTAGCAGAAACACAAGATCTCCATTTTCCTCCCTCGCAGAACAGCGGCCTGCCTTGTTTACATAGGCAGACCGCAGTTCTGCCTCTCCTGTGAATGATCAACGGGTCCCAGCAGCCATCGCAATCACAGCAGGAGCGGGGCTCTGGTGGCGTGCGCACGCCCCAGAGCCGAGAGGAGGAATCATATACAGGTAGGTGATTAAGTGGTTAAACATACCTCCCCATTGTTATACATAAATCATAACGTGACATTTTACATTAAAAGATCATTTTTGTATTGAATAAAGAGTATAAAATCCGGTATTTAAAAACCTAGACCCACAATAAGGGGTTAAATTGGTTCTAAAGGCTGAAAGTTTTTTATCTTAATGCATTCTATGCACTAAGATAAAAAGCCTTCTGTGTGCAGCAGCCCCTCTAATACTTACCTGAGCCCCATCTCGACCGTGACTCTCCCTCCTAATTTATTGAGACACAGCAGAGGCTCTCGCTGCTGTTAATCTAAGTCAGTTAGCCAATGAGGAGAGAAAGGAGGCAGGGCCAAACTACGGCTCTGTGTTTCAATGGACACACAGAGCTGTGGCTCGGCTCGGGTGCCCCTATAGTAAGCTGCCTGCCGTGGGGGCACTCAATAGGAGGAAGGGGCCAGGAGTGCCGGCGAGGGACCCAAGAAGAAAAGAAACGAGGCTTTAGTATCACTTTAAAGGCTCAACGTAGACACATTTCACTGCAAAATGTGTAGACTGAAGCTTATGTGTCTAAAGTGAGTCTTTAACCCCTTATTGTGGGTCTAGGTTTTAAATATTGGATTTTATACTCTGCATTCAATAAAAAATATCTTTTTTATGTAAAATGTTATGCTATACGTGAATTCTGTGCCAATAGATAACATGCTAGCCTAGGCACGCCTTCGTCCTAAAGTTATAGCATAGAAACATTGTTTAGAGGCTGCATGGAGTTTAATAGTACTTATATGGACGACAACACATAGATAATCTAAAAATATATTTTTAATACAAAAGTTATTTAAAAACATACAAAATGATTATGCCCACGCATTAAAAAAGCTCTCTACTTAGTAGATAATTACATAGTGGTACCAAAAATTGATTCTTATGGTTTATCAAAACAGGTTTATCCATATCTTCTCAACATGTTTCACTGTGATAAACGCTTCCTCAGGAGTATTTTTAGAGCGCAAAATCATCTGTAAGAAAACAATGAAAGTCAAAATATAGAAAGAGATACATGTATTAAATATAATAGGATAATTCATATGTCCAAGCATAAAAATTCAGGCATACAATTACATATGAGCTTACCCATCACTCATGAAGATGGACAGCATGTAGAACTCCAGGGGGCAAAGTCTTATCCGGCATGTATGGGTGCACTCAAGACAAGGGATGGACCTAGGTACTACAGCCTCTAATAATTTTTTGTAATAAAAATATATTTTAAGATTATTCATGCGTTGTCATCCATACAAGTACCATTAAAGTCCATGCAGTCTCTAAACCAATTTTTCTAAAATGTTATGCTGTTATGATATATGTACAACACTCCTGATTATCCCCTAAATGGGGGCTTTTTCAGTTGTTTGGATATCTCTCTGTATCATTGTGCTTGGGATATTAGATTGTAAGCTCCATCAGGGATTGGAGACCAATTGATATTGACTATGTAAAGCAAATAAAACTGAAGTCAATCAAAAACCAAACAACATAGTTGTGGCCACTATAGTACCCTGATGATGTAAATGGTGGCCAACAGATCTACTTACATTAGTTAAGTATTTCTTGTCTCTACTGAACTCAGGGCCACTTTATACAAGCCAGTGCTTTTCATGTACCCCCTCAGGTGGCTTAGTTTATTTCAAGTGGCCTTTAACATAAGTGCATTCATTGACTGTATCCCTTTAAATATGTATCATTAGTCCCCATGAAATCTATTGGCCCTGTTTCATCAAACTGAATTAGCACTTAAGGCATGCTATATGGTGCTTAAAGTGATAATATTGATTGAGAGGCCACTTTTGCAAGTTTTAAGCACTCTTAAATCTGTCTTAATTGCTATTGCAAGTTGATAAATTGGGGCATTATATTTTAACTAATTCGTTATTGCTTTTCCGTAGTAAAAACTTAAATTGCAGTTATAAGCCATATTTGATGGTGAATAGAGGTTTCAAAATTTACATTGGATCCTTACATAAATTTGATCTCATAGCCCATTATATTGCACATGTTGAAATTGAAATTAATCCCACCGGTTTTACTAGAAAAACTGCACCCTTGGCATTTCTTCAAGTGTGGACCATTCTGCACAAGTTTCTATCCAAAAGTGCAACTTCCAGTGTGGGAAAGGCATCACCAATGTGTATTATCATTTTATTCTTTGTGCAGATTTTGGGACAGGAAGAGAGCAGCTTATGGGGAGGAGGGCTTTTTTTATCTAAAATGGTCTCTTCTCTGCATTTATCAAATTACATTTCTTGGCAGTTATAAAATATCATTGGTGATGGAAAACTTTATTTTAAAACCACATTGAATCACAAAATGGCCCATGTAGCAAAGATCTATCTTAATTTCATGATGACCCTACCTCCAGGTTCTGCAGCAATACGCCCAATACAATTCCATACCTTAAGCTGGCTATAGACAGTTGGAACCATGTATGAGAAGGCTGAATGTACCCAAGTTGATCGGTACAACTAGCCTGCTGGATTTTAGATATAATTATTTCTAGCAGCTGTTATAGCCACTAGCAATAATCACTGTGTTCTCTTGGCGGGGTGGGCTTTCCCTGCCAGGAGAACACAATACGTGAGGATTTCCCCATCAACACTGTCTGCGGTTGCAGGAAAGAAATTTGCTCCGTCTATGGCCAACCTTAGATTTCCCAGCTAAATGTCAGTGGGCGCAGTACAAGAACTCTGCCATGTTTGCACATGCATCACAGGACTGCCATAATAGGGCAAGTAAAAGCTGCACCAGACCTGGGCAGGCCAAGCAGAGAAGAAATGCTATTTACTAAAGTCAAAGGCTTACATTATGTTTCTTGATACAAAGGCAAAGGAGGTGCTAATATTGACGACTTTTTGAAGTACCCTTGTCCTTTAATTAAAAACCACTGCATTGCTCTCTAGTGATGAGAACATCAGGAGAATCACTGGTTTGCTAAGTTTTGATTCTGTTGAATATTTTTATCTCTCTGTTCTGCTACTCTGGCAACCAGCAATCATAATTCATGAACTGTATAATTCGGAGGCTATAAAAATCTACTTGCATATATTCAAATGAACCAAAAAAAATGACAGTTCACCTGATTATTCAATGAGTTTGCTTAGCCCACCCCTTTCTTTAATGAACTTTGCACCAGAACTGGGAAAAGGGATCTTATTTCCTAGAGAAGCTAGACTCATTTTCCTTTTTGTATTTAGAAGTACATTTTTTATGCCAAAGCAAGCCAAAATGCCATTTTTTTAATGTGACTATTCTGAAAATTACAGCCTTAAGGCTAAAAAAAGATCCTTATCCTTGTGGTTAAGCTTTGGGAATTAAGCCAAATTCATTAATATGCTGTTACTAAGAACTAGAGCTATTTATCCTCAAGGCTGAAATTTTGCGTTGCCCTGACCTAAGGTAGAAGGACTGCCAGAGGTTTCAAACACCCACCCATACATCATGCATCTGTCAATAACACGTTCCCATAAAGGTTGCAGATTGTTGCACTGTCTGCCATGCAACCCAGTTGGGTCTTCCGCATTGCTGTCTGTAAAAAGTTGGTGCATTTTCTTGGTGAAGCACCCTAGAACCGAACTTCTAGCAGAATAGGGTGACAGTTTGTCCTGCTCATCTAGTCATTAGTTCGGGGTGTAATAACCGGACTTACAGAGCATGGAGTGGGAAAGCTGTCTCTTTTATCCTCTCTGCATCCAGCCTTGATGTGCCTTCTGTGGCTAGCATTTATATGATCATGTTAATGGCGCCATTCAACTGGTATAGGAGGAGAAAGATCACAGCAGTTGACTTAGGGAAACAAGAAATAAAAATCTGATCTTTCCTCTCCGTAACCACCACCTGAAAGTTTGAATCTCATTGGAGACTGTGGGCAAATAACCTAGTGAGAACACGTTGATACATAAGGTCCATTGGGGTTGATTCAGTAAATATGGAGAAAAGAAAATGAAAGCACTAACTTGGGAATGTATTTTACTGCACACCTCAACAAGCATATTATCTTTTCTTTTTTTTTTTTTAAAGCTACTCTGTCATTAAATTTTAGGCCCCTCCCCACCACTTCCCACCCAACAGCCATATTTATAAGAACAAGACTGTAAGTAATTACTTTTACTACTGCCCTCATTGCCAGAGCACCACTCTATTCTTGAGAAATGTTCAAGAAGGGGCCTGCAGGAAACCAACGCTTCCGGAAGTGTTGATCTCCTGTGTCCCTTTCAGCTCTTAGGCTAGGTTCACACTGCTGCGGTGCGAATTTTCTGCGAATTGAATATGATTGTGATGCGAGTATTTTCAGTTCAGACACAAGTGCGATTTCTACATGTGTTGGTGCGAATCTACTGCAAAGCTGTAGCTGGAGTTGGAGGGAGAAGCTATCGCAGTGATGTGAATGGGAGATTGAGTTTTCAATCCGTGTTCTATTGTAGTCTATGGAGCTGAATTCCCAACGCACAGCATCGCACACGGATCAAACTCGCACAGGACCCTTTTTCTTCACGGATTAGATTCGCAACGCATCAGTGTGAACTGCACTGGTAGAACACTATGTTATTGGAGATGACTTGCGAATTTAATCTATCGCAACGCAATCTATTCGCAGTACAGTTCGCAGCAGTGTGAACCTAGCCTTATTTGTTCCTCCTGCTGACCTAAACTTTATCATGTTATACAGTGGGCGAAATAATTATTTGATCCCCTGCAGATTTTGTAAGTTTTTTTTTTTTTATCATAGGTGTATTTTAAATGATACAGAATATCAACCAAAAATCCAGAAAAAAACATGATACAAATGTTATAAATTGAGTTCAGTGAGTAAAATAAGTATTTGATCCTCAAGCAAAACATGACTTAGTACTTGGTGGAGAAACCCTTGTTGGCAAGCACAGAGATAAGATGTTTCTTGTGGTTGGTGACCAGGGTTGCACACATCTCAGGAGGGATTTTGGTCCACAGATCTTCTCTAAATCCTTAAGGTTTCTTGGCTGTCGCTTGCCAACTCGAAGTTTCATCTCCCTCCATAAATTTTCAGCAGGAAAAACTAGTGAACAGTGGAGGGAATCCTAAAAGTGTTGGCTCCCTTTACATTTCACATTAGGTTTCTTGTGAACGGAGTGGGTTATTGACTACATTGGAAGGGATTAAGATAAGTGTTGGCAGTGCTTGAGGGATTAGATTTAACAACAGAGTCACTTAAATATATATATATATATATATATATATATATAAATAATATTTTCAAAAGTATTGGGACACCTGCCTTTACACGCACATGAACTTTAATGTCATCCCAAGTCTTAGTCCGTAGGTTGGTCCACCCTTTGCATTTATAGCAGCTTCAACTCTTTTGGGAAGGCTATCCATAAGGTTTAGGAGTGTGTCTATGGGAATGTTTGACCATTCTTCCAGAAGCAAATTTGTGAGGTCAGGCACTGATGTGAACAAGAAGGCCTGGCTCGCAGTCTCTGCTCTAATTAATCCTAAAGATGTTCTTTTGGGTTAAGGTCTGACTCTGTGCAGGCCAGTCAAGTTCCTCCACCCAAAACTTGCTCATCCATGTCTTTATGGACCTTGCTTTGTGCGCTGGTCCAAGTCATTTGGTGGGGGGGGGGTTTATGGTGTGGGGTAGTCTTCCAGGGGTTGGGCTTGGCCCCTTAGTTCCAATGAAGTCATCAGCATACCAAGACATTTTGGACAATTTCATGCTCCCAACTTTGTGGGAACAGTTTGGGGATGGCTCCTGCCTGTTTCAACATGACTGTGCAACAGTGCACAAAGCAAGGTCCATAAAGACATGGATAAGTAAGTTTGGTGTGGAGGAAATGACTGGCCTGCACAGAGTCCTGACCTCAAGCCGATAGAACACCTTTGGGATGAATTAGAGCAGAGAATACGAGCCAGTCCTTCTCGTCTACATCAGTGTCTGACCTCACAATTGCGCTTCTGGAAGAATGGTCAAACATTCCCATACACACCCTCCTAAACCTCGTGGGCAGCCTTCCCAGAATAGTTGAAGCTGTTATAGCTGCAAAGGGTGGGCTAATTCAATATTGAACCCGACAGACTAAGACTGTGATGTCATTAAAGTTCATGTTGTGTGTGTAAAGGCAGGTGTTCCAATACTTTTAGTAATATAGTGCAATATAGTCTATATATATATATATATATATATATATATATATATATATATGTATACTCTTACGTTTACATACCCTGTCAGAATTTATAATTTCTTGGCCAATTTTCTAAGAATATGAATAACACAAAAACCTTTATTTCACTTATGGTTATTGTTTTTATTATCAATCACCACTGTGTTTACTCTTTTTAAATTATAATGACAACAGAAACTACTGAAATGACCCTGATCAAAAGTTTACATGCCCTGGTAATTTTGGCCTGATAACATGCACACAAGTTGACGCAAAGGGGTTTGAATGGCTATTAATTTGTAACCATCCTCACCTGTGATCTGTTTGCTTGTAATTATTGTGTGTGTATAAAAGGTCAATGAGCTTCTGGATTCCTGACAGACCCTTGCATCTTTCATCCAGTGCTGCACTGATGTTTCTGGATTCTGAGTCATGGGGAAAGCAAAAGAGTTGTCAAAGGATCTGTGGGAAAAGGTAGCTGAACTGTATAAAACAGGAAAGGGGTATAAAAAGATATCCAAGGAATTGAGAATGCCAATCAGCAGTGTTCAAACTCTAATCAAGAAGTGGAAAATGAGGGGTTCTGTTGAAACCAAACCATGGTCAGGTAGACCAACTAAAATTTCACAACTGCTAGGAAAATTGTTCAGGATGCAAAGAAAAACCCACAAATAACTTCAGGTGAAATACAGGACTTTCTGAAAACCTGTGGTGTGGTTGTTTCAAGATGCACAATAGGGGGGCACTTGAAATAAGATGGCCTGCATGGTCGAGTCACCAAAAGAAAGCCATTACTACGCAAATGCCACAAAGTATACAGCTTACAATACGCCAAACAGCACAGAGACAAGCTTCAAACCTTCTGGCACAAAGTAATTTGGAGTGATGAGACCAAAATTGAGCTTTTTGGCCACAACCATAAACGTTACATTTGGAGAGGAGTCAACAAGGCCTATGATGAAAGGTACACCATTCCTACTTTGAAACACGGAGGTGGATTGCTGGAGTTTTGGGGATGTTGAGCTACAAAGGCACAGGAAATTTAGTCAAAATTGATGGCAAGATGAATGCAGTATGTTATCAAAAAATACCGGCCAGGAAGCTGCGCATGGGACGTACTTGGACATTCCAACATGACAATGATCCAAAACACAAGGCCAAGTCGACCTGTCATTGGCTACAGCAGAATAAAGTGAAGGTTCTGGAGTGGCCATCTCAGTCTCCTGACCTCAATATCATTGAGCCACTCTGGGGAGATCTCAAACGTGCAGTTCATGCAAGACAGCCAAAGAAATTTCCAGGAACTGGAGGCTTTTTGCCAAGAGGAATGGGCAACTTTACCATCTGAGAAGATAAAGAGCCTCATCCACAAATACCACAAAAAACTTCAAGCTACTATTGATGTCATTTGGGTAGTTTCTGTTGTCATTATTATTTAAAAAGAGTAAACACAGTTGATTGATAATAAATGGCGTCAGCCAAACACTAACCATGAGTGAAAGAAAAGTTTTTGTGTTATCATTCATATTCTCTGAAAAATGGCCAAGAAATCATACATTCAGGGTATGTAAACTTATGAGCACAACTGTATGTAGTGAGCGTACACGGCCCTGCCTCTGGTGGCCATTGGTTGGAAAAAGGAGTTTGCAGGTGTGCAGAGTGCGGGATTGATCTTGAGTGGAGAAAACGGAAAATTGTATACTTACCTGACGGTAATTTTCCTTTCCTGATGCAAAGCACGACAGCATATACGTATGGGCTGGCTCCGCCCCCAAGCCCAGTTCCAGGATCCGGTTACACTATAAAGCCATTCACATCCCATCATGCAGCATTCTCTTTAGCTATCATCAATGCGAAGCCCCTTGGGAGGGACCTATATGCTGTCGTGCTTTGCATCAGGAAAGGAAAATTACTGTCAGGTAAGTATACAATTTTCCGTTTTCCTGACACAAGCACGACAGCATATACGTATGGGACTTAGCAATCACCACAAAAGAACAAGGGTGGGTAATGCTGTAATCTTTATTTAGTGAATGGGTCTGTCCAATACAGCGCGGCCGCATTGCACTGTAGTTAAGGCTGCTGGATCCACCTTATAGTGGTCCAGGAATGTGCTAAATGTGGACCATGTTGCGGCCCTGCATATTATCTCTGGCGAAATTCCTTTGAATTCGGCCCATGAGGCCGCCATACTCCTGGTGAAGTGGGCCTTCAGTCCTCTTGGTGGTTCTAGCTTCTTGATGCAGTATGCTCTCCGAATTAACTTTACCAGCCATGTAGCCAACGTCCTAGGGGACGCCGCTAGCCCTTTTCTGCCTCCTTCTGGAATCACGAATAATTTCTCTGCCTTCCTGAAAGTAGAGGTTGGTTCTGCTAGTGTGTCCCTCTGCAAGGTTGGGAGCACTATGTCCTGACTACAGTGAAATGCTGTGTTGACCTTCGGGCGATGGTGTGGCAGTGTTCTTAATACTACCCTGTCCGGGAAGTGGCAGAAGTAAGGTGGCTTGTAGCCTAGTGCGTGGATGTCCGATACTCTCCTCCCTGAGGTAATGGCTGTGAGGAATACCGCCTTCAGTGTTATGTCCCACATTGATGTTTGACCCCCCGAGAAGGGGTTTTGTGTTAATGTGTCTAGGACCACCTGCAGGTCCCATGGAGGGATATATGACCGTCTTGAAGGCTGAATTCTGGTACAGGCCCTTAGAAACTGTTTCACTAGTGGTTCTGTGGACCATCTGACTCCCGTCAGTGAGGATAGTGCTGATACCTGTACTCGGAGTGTGTTAGCATGCAACCCCTTTTCCAGTCCGGCTTGTAGAAAGGCCAGTATCTGGTACACCGACGGAGCCTTCGGGTTAAATTCT
>BLSH010030827.1:164959-194412 GCA_018402905.1 Glandirana rugosa
AACGTTCACGTCACGTGAACGTTGACGAACACACAGTCCCTGTGATGAAATTAGCACAAGACAATCAAGTCAACCGTTGTAAAACCGTATAAATTTATGACGAAAATGTAACGTCAATCTGTTTAATGTAAAAATAAAAAACACGTTTTATAATTTAAACGCCGGTCGCCCCGTAAAGAACGTGTTTTAATTTTTCACGCAGATGTAACGACCAAATTTTTTTTTTTTTTTTAAGATTTATGATGTAAACGCCGGTCGCCACGTAAAGAACGTGTTTTTGTTTTTCACGCAGATGTAACGACCAAATTTTTTTATAAAAATAATTATTTATCACGATGTATCATGTACTATTTAGCACAAATTTATATTATTTTTTAAACCGGCAATGTGCAATTTTGTGCAAGAAATGCACAGCAAGGTGCAAATGTACTATGTAGCACTATTTATTAATAAAAATATTTTTTTAAACCAGCAATGTAGACGCACTTTTTGTTTTTGTGCAAGAAATGCACCGCTGGCCGCAAATGTAGTATTTAGAATTTTTTTTTTTTTTTTAAACCAGCAATGTAGACGCACTTTTTAATTTTGTGCAAGAAATGCCCCGCTGGCCGCAAATTTAATATTTTGCACAAAAAATAAAAATGTAATTTGTCTAACTGCAATGTAAAAGCAGTATTTAAATATGCCAAAATGTTGCCAACTGAACTAACAGAACACGATTAAAGTAGTGTCCCTGACACACAAGCAGTTGCAAGTGCACTGCACTTGCAAAAATGGCTGCAAACGCCCACCTAACAAACAGAAAAATTGCTTAGGTTTTATATGAGGCACTTTGCTTAGCAAACAAAATGTACTCTAGCAAACAAAAATCTCCTATAGCACCCACCCACTAATAAATCACTGTTTATAACAGATTTTCTAAAGCTAATCTGTCCCTCACAGCAGCAGCAGCATCCTCTCCCTACACTAGTATGAGACGATCTGACATGCAGCACTATGTGACTACAGCTTATATAGAGGCTGGGTCACATGATGCACTGGCCAATCACAGCCATGGCATTAGTAGGCATGGCTGTGATGGCTTCTAAGGGTAAACGAGTGAAACGCTTGTTGATTGGCTGCCCTGCAGCTATTCAAAAGGCGCTAAAAAATACCCGAACCCAAATTTTTTCTGAAATGTCCGGGTTCGGGACACGGACAACCTAAAGTCTGGTACGAACCCGAACGTTACAGTTCGAGTTCACTCAACTCTAATTATTACATTGATCAGTGCTATAAAAATGCACTATCAATGTATAAATGACACTGGCAGGGAAGGGGTTAACACTAGGGTGCGCTCAGGGGTCACTGGGAACAGCAGATCTCAGACATGTCCCCTGTCAGAATGGGAATCCACCTTGTTTACATAGGCAGAACCCCATTCTGCCTCTGTGTACAGTGATTGCGGTGGCCGGCCGACATCGAGTCTACTAGATCCGTGGGCGCGATCCGTGGGCGCGATCCTCTGGTGCGGGCCCGCAATCTCACATACACGGACCGACGTACAGGTACGTCAGTTCGCGCAGGAGAGCCGACCTGCTGCTGTATAATAACGGCGGCTGGTCGGCAAGTGGTCTCGTCTGCGTCACCATGGTCTCCCTCTGTATATTGCCCTCTGACATGCACTAAGTAGCATGGCCTATGGTATAAGCACAAACACTTATAAGCAGAGAAAGACTAAGCCCAGGTTCACACTGAGGGCCGGTTTGAAATCGTGCGATTTCAAACCTGCATTTAAGTCTGACTTCGGGGGTGGGTTCCTGCACAGATGTCTATTCAAATCGCCCCCAAAGACGCCAGTGCAGGAACTACTTTTGGGAATCAATGCGGTGCCGCAAAGTCGGCGTCGCACCGATTCGGATAGTGCCATTGCCAGCAATAGGCGGCGAATTGACATGTCAAAACACCTCGATGTGAATGGGGGCTAATAGATAAAACGTCAGAAAGAAAAGAGAGGAGAAAAAAGGGTGGGGGGGGGGCTAGTGGAAGGAAAGGGAAGTAACAATAATGATACATAATACTAGATATGTGCATGATGAAAAAATGTGTTTTGTTTCGTTAATCTAATTTAGTTTCGTTAAATTTGGTTGATTCGTTCAATACATATTCGGAATTCATATTCGGAAATTAGTTTTATGTATTTTTTCAAATTTTCTTCAAATTTACCAATTTTTTTATTTGAAACCTTCGAATCACTACATTTCGAATTGGTCAAATCAAAAATTTTAGATTTTTTTTTTATTATTCAAATGCGGCAACCAAAATGTTAAAAAAGTGCATTTTGATTACAGTGACTCTTACATCACCTTTTGGCTTAACAAAAATAGCATTATTTTGAAATGGTACGCTAATAACACACACAGTCTTTGATTTCAGAAATATGTTTACAGTTCGAATTCGAATGGCATTCGAGGTAAAATACGGTTCAAATTTCGATTCGAATTTTGGAAATTTGTAGGAATTTTTTTTAGTTATTCGTAGCATTCGGTAAATTTTGTTTATACTGTAAATCAGGTGTTTGAATATATCCGAATCTCCAAATAATGAAAACTGTGTCTGAATATTTATTCGGAACGAAATGAACCTCACATGTTTACATATTATTACAGACCCCTGAGGTCGAGCCACCACGTATTCCACTGTAGCTCCCCAGAACAAACCCACTCAAATTAAGGAAGCGAATAGGACACATAGGTGTTGTAGTCACTGGAATATTGGAAATCATGCCAATAGCACAATGGAATTGCTCCTCTTTCCGTCTCATAGCCGCTGTCGAACGCTCCATTGCGGCTACTTTATTCACCACAGCGATCCACCGTCCCACCACCAGGGGGGTCTGAGCATTTCCATGAATGGATAAAGATTTTTGCAGCATTTGATAAATGTATCAAAAGAGATCTTGCGCTAGGTTTGCTTTTTTTATTGGGCTGATATTTTTTTTTATATAAATATATTTTTTTAACCCCTTGCTCTCCTGCGCAAACTGCTGTCATTGGTATGCCGGCTCACGAAGGCGCAGTTGTGGGCAGGAGCGTGCTGCCGGCTGCATGCTGCGCGAGCGTGCCTGCAGGTCGGGTGGACTCAATGTCCACCAGCGACCCGCGATCGCCTTCTACAGAGGTAGAACAGGGATCTGCCAATGTGAACAAGGCAGATCTCAATTCTGTCAGGGGACATGACATTGATCTACTGTTCCCAGTGAATGGGAACAGTGAGATCTGTCATGTCCCTGCCAGCCCAGCCCCCATACAGTTAGAACACACATAGGGAACACACTTAACCCCTTGATCGCCCCCTTTAAATTTATCCCTTCATTGCCAGTTACATTTATACAGTAATCATTGGCTATTTTTAGCTCTGATCACTATATAAATGTCATTGGTCTCAAAAAAGTGTCAAAAGTGTCCGATCTGTCCGCTGCAATGTCACAGTCCTGCTAAAAATCGCAGATCACCGCCTTTACCAGTAACAAAAAAAATAAAAATAAAAATGCCATAAATCTATTCTATAGTTTGTAGACGTGATAACTTTTGCGCAACTCAATCAATATACTGTTATTGCGATTTTTTTTTTTTTTTTTTTTTACCAAAAATGTGTAGAAGAATATATAAGCTCTAACAAGCAGGGCCCTCTGATCCCTCCTGTATTGATTTGTATTGTAATTGTACTCTCTGCCCCCATGTTGTAAAGCGCTGTGCAAACTGTTGGCGCTATATAAATCCTGTATAATAACAATAATAATATCGGCCTAAACTGATGAATACATATGTTTTTTTTATTAATTTTTTTTGGGATATGTATTATAGCAAAAAGTAAAAACAATTTTTTTTTTTCAAAATTGTCGCGCTAAAGAAATATTAAAAACCGCAGAGGTGATCATATACTACCAAAAGAAAGCTCTATTTGTGGGAAAAAAAGGGCGTCAATTTTGTTTGGGTACAACGCCGCACGACTGCGCAATTGTCAGTTAGTGATGCAGTGCCCTGGTCATTAAGGGGGCAAATCCTGAAAGGGTTAATGAGCTAGAAATTTTTATCTATTGTTTTTGAGTTTTACCTTAACCTGAAAAAATGTATATTTGATGCCAGGTCTATTTTAAACAAATTGCTAAATAAGTCTTCTTTTATTTGCTATTTAGTTTGCTGTCTTCTCTCTCTGTGTCTGTATTTTTTGTCCCCATCATCCTGCCTCTCCTCTGTTTTTCAGAGCATATCATTTCCTAGCACAGATTACAATTCCCGCTGTGACAAGTCCCCTTTAATCACAGCAGCTGACTACAAAAGCCCATCACTCACTTCTTTGTCTTTTTGGAATCCTCAACTTTAACAAAAGAATATTTACCCTGAAAAATATTATGTAACCAGTAATTAGCCTTCTGCCTACCTCTAGAGCATTACCGCTTACTCTAACAAAGGGTTGACATACGCAAAAAACAATCTATTTATTTCTGTTTGATTGTTAGCGCAGTGATCAACTTTACTCCAGAGCCTCATGGATGAGTCATTTTTCGGCTGAAGACATAAAGGGATTTGTCTAAAATTGTTGTGATTTCAGTGAAGCAGAATAAGAGACTTCACAAGCGAGTTCAAAAAAAGAGCGTGGCAAGGATAGAGCCGTATTTTCTTCACAGCGCTCGGCATGACAGGCTAAAAGTTTGTCTTAATCTTTCTGTCTTAGCGTCTCCTTGGCCTTTCTCTCGCTTCAACGCCAACCCCCTATGAAAATGCCGATCTCTCCCCGGGATTTGGTTCTCTAACTCCTTTATCAAAGGCCAGAGTCAATGGTTTATGAATGGTCTTGGCTACCAGGACTGGCGGCTAAGCGGGGGGGGGGATGCATTGTAACAACTGTGATTGCTTTAACCAGTTTCTAACCACATGGCGACAGTGTGGCTCTGTCCCCCGAATTGCCGCTTATATTCGTCACTCGCATGCACAACTGCTAGGGGGCGAGCGTGGCCGTTCCCCGTTCTGACAGGCGGCATGTCAGCGATCTACTGATACCTGTACTCGGGATCATTTAGATCTCTGGTGCCCCTGGCAGCCCAGCTCCCATACAGTTAGAACACACACAGGGAACACAGTTAACCCCTAGAGCGCCACCTGCAGGTTAACCCCTTCCCTGCCAATGACATTTACTGATGAATATTTTTTTTTTTTTTGGATATGTATTTTAGCAAAAAGTAAGAAATATTTTTTTTTTGCAAAATTGCCGCTCTTTTTTTGTTTATAGCGGTGATCAGAAATGACATAGAGGGGATCAAATACCACCAAAAGAAAGCTCTATTTGTGGGGAAAAAAAGGACGCAAATTTCGTTTGGGTACAACGTCGCACGACCGTGCAATTGTCAGTTAAAGCAACGCAGTGCTGAATCGCAAAAAGTACTAAGGTGGGAAACCCTTCCGGGGCTGAAGTGGTTAAAGATCTCTACCAAAAAAAAAAATCAGCTCGCTCACCCATAAGCAATTCTCCTGTTATAATTTCAGCTACAGCTGTGGTATTTTTCCAAATGGCTTCTCGAAAAGGGAAAGTTGTTAATTAATTGCATCA
The DNA here is from genome assembly GCA_018402905.1 of Glandirana rugosa. Taxonomy (NCBI): domain Eukaryota; kingdom Metazoa; phylum Chordata; class Amphibia; order Anura; family Ranidae; genus Glandirana; species Glandirana rugosa. The sequence goes on from BLSH010030827.1 coordinate 170,549, forward strand.
GGTTTACAGGATATTGCTCCTTTTCGACAAGATAATGACGGCTATATCAGATTTTCCTTCGGCGGCATTCTCCACTTCAAATGTTTACATAGTAAAAAAAAAAAAAAAGTTTTTCTTTTGAGTCTCATAAATTGACAAATATTTGGGGCTGGACTATGTGGGCTATTTCATCTCAGGCTGCTTCATGATTAAAAGAGAATTCGTCTTTTTACTATATTCATGTAAATCCTATGAAGTTGCAGATTTAAAAGTAAAAAAAAAATAGATTTGAAATTATGAAATGAAAAAAATTGGATCAGCTGCACTCTCAGTCTTGATGCAAAATTAGGTTTTATTAGGAGATCATAAAATCGATACATAGGGAGCAAAGGTACAGCAAAAATGGCAGCGTTTCACACGTCTAGCGTACTTCTTCTCAACCATGAGACGAAGCACGCTAGACGTGTGAAACACGTTACCATTTTTGCTTCACCTTTGCTCCCTATCTATTGATTTTATGATCTCCTAATAAACACAAATGTTGCATCAAGACCGGGAGTGCAGCCGATCCAATTTTTCTCATTTCACTGTTCAGCTGCAGCAACAGCAAGGCGTGCACCCCTTCAGATGCTTGGATTTTGAGCCCATAGATCAGCCTTTCTCAACCTTTTCAACACAGAGGAACACTTGAAATACTGGCTAGCGGAAGTGCCAATCAGCAAGTGGGGCAGACTCGATGTCCTCCGGCCACCCACGATTGCTCCCAAGACAGGCAAAATGGGGATCTGTGAGTGTAAACAAAGCAGATCCCCGTTCTGACAGGGGGATTTAGTGAGATTAAAATCAAAAGCAAATCTGATCGAAAGAACTACTATATATAGGACAAAAAGCAGCTATGCATAATCTTCATACACAACACATCAGTGCCCCTGATGACGTCAAATGTGGTGAAACCGGTAGGGCGGAGCTACGCTTACACATGATCCACGCTATTGCACACGTGCGGCTGCTTTTAGCCATTTTGGAGTCTGGCAGACAGCCACTATGTGCCTGCTTGTAAATGCCTACATGTGAGTTCAAAATTTTACACTGGTAAATAAAAATTACTGGTTTTATGGGATTACGCTGAGACTTGGTGGCTGATCAAAGCCTGGATCGGAGTATGAGTGACGGAGGTTATACCTAGGCTGCACATGTAAACAAAGCGTGTTAGACCACTCTTACATAGGAGGTCACACGTCATCCGTTAAAAGCGGTGTGTGCACAGTGATGGTTACAACTTTAACTTCTCAGCACGGCTGGTGGGATCTATCTGATCTATCTTTTTCTCAATTGAACATTTTGGAGTGATTTCTCATTCATACAGGAACTTTATTTTATGAACATTTGATTACAGCTTGACATCCATTAGCACTGCATTTACATATTTGAATTTAATGAGATTGTCTGTTCCCAGTGATAGGGAACAATGATCTCTCTCCTCTTCCAGTCAGCCCAGCCCCCACACAGTTAGAAACACCTCCCAGGGAATATATTTAACCCCTTCATTGCCCCCTAGTGTTAACCCCTTCCCTGCCAGTGACATTTACACAGTAATCAGTGGCTATTTTTAGCACTGATCGCTGTATAAATGTCAATGGTCCCTAAAAAAGATGTCAAAAGTGTCCGATCTGTCCGCCACAATATCGTAGTCCCACTAAAAATCGCAGATCGCCACCATTGCTAGTAAAAAAAAAATAATAAAAATGCCATACATTTATTCCCATAGTTTGTAAACGCTATAATGTAGGTCCAGGGAAAAAAGAGTCAAATGCCTTCTGTAGATCCAGCAAGAGTATCATGCTTCGTTGTTTAGGGCCTCCCTCCCAGTTAGATTGCAAAATGGATATCAGGTCTACTGCTCTACATATCTAGTCTGGACCCTGCCTCCCTGTGATGAATCCTACCTGATCCTTGTGACCTTGTGAATGTAAAAATTGATGAAGGAGGCAAGCCTATTTTACTGTCATCGTTGATCAATGAAATTGGTCTATAGTTGCCCAATTCCTCAGGATTCTTATTTGATTTAGGAATCACTGTGATAAAGGCGGAGTTTAGCTGTGGGTACAGGGGGTGCCCTGGGTTTTGGAGTGAAAGAATTTAGTTAAATGTGGGGATAGGTTCTCGGCGAAGGCCTTATAATATGGCACCGACAACCCATCTGGGCCTGGGGTAGAACCTTTTCTTAATTCCTTGATGACCCCCATTACCTCCTCCTCTGATATAGTGACCTCCAAGATTTGTTTATGCTCTGCTGTCAATGAGGGGATGAGGAGGCCATCAAGGAATGTAATGTCAGATGCCTTATGGCTTAACGCTGGGGAGCTGTAGAGGTCTGTGTAAAAACTATGGAAAGTATCCAGAATTTTCGTAGTATTGGTGGACAGGCCCTGACCCGGAATTCGGATTTTGGGTAGAGCAAATTGACGAGGGAGGGGGGATAGCGTTGCTGCTAAAAATGTACCCATTTTGTCGTTCTGCGTATAAAATTTCTGTCCACCTCAACGAATAGCCCTTTCCACTTTGGCCGTTAAGGCCATGTTAAGTTCCAATCTGGCTTTGGTTAATAGGGCAGCAAGGGTTTTGGAGGGGTGCCTCTTATGCGTAGCTTGAAGAAATAGATAAGACGTTTCGAGTCTGACTAAATCAGCTGCTCTCTCTCTTTCTTCATTTGTGAGGACATCTGAATAAGTTTACATCTAATGAAAGCTTTATGGGCTGCCCAGGGAGTTTCTGCCGAGGTCTCCACTACATTATTGAGAAGAAAGTATTCCTTAAGGGCTTTATTGATTACAGTGACGGGGTCAGAGAGCATTGATTTGTTCAGTTTCCATTGGGTCTGCCTCGCGAACTGTGGGTCAGAGCGTATTTGTAGGAGCACTATTGAGTGGTCCTAGAGAGCTGTATCACTTATCCGGGAGTTGGTTACCAAGGGTATCGTGTTTGGGCTAACAAGTGGTCAATTCGCGTGTGCGAGTCATGAGATGAGGAGTAGTGAGTGAAGTCTCTCTTGGTTGGGTTGAATTCTCTCCAGCAATGTGTCATATTGAATGTGTGTAACAGTTTGGCAAGTTTGAGACTCCCTTTGGAAGGGCGTCCCCCAGTGGCCTAGATTTATCCAGTCCCTGATCCAAAGCGATGTTGGAGTCTCCGCCCAAAATGACCCTACCTTCTAAATGGGGTTGGATAGAATCAAGTAGGTTTCTAAAAATGTTTACTTAGGTCTTATTTGGGGCATAGCATGATATAAATGTGTAGAGATACCCCTCTATAACTCCCTTGATTTGGATAAACCTACCCCAGGGGTCTCTAATTTCCTTGTGGAGGGTGAAGCCACACTTTGAGGAGAACAAAATCGCTACCCCTTTAGTTTCTGTTTCCGCTTTCGCTAAATAGAAAAGACTGTAGTGAGAATGGAGGAAGTTGGGGCTGTACCGTGGAGGGTAGTGTGTCTCCTGAATCATTACCACATCTATTTTGAGAGCTTTGTAATGGTCGAAGATCTTCCTCCTTTTAACACGGGAGTTAAGACCTTGAACATTGTGTGTGGCTATTTTAAGGGATCTTTGGGTATCAGTTGCCATGGGGCTTTTGGGTAACCATGCTCATGTCAACATCGACTTTGAGACCTCCACCTCGGTAGGGAAAGGCTCTTGTGCATCCAGGACCCGTGGCTCAGAATTGGCAAACCTGTGACAAAGATGCGAGTTAGGTGCTTTATCAGAGAAAAGGGGAGAGAAGAGTAGAGAACAGATAAGAGAATGCATAGATCATAACCATTACTCCTAACTAATGCTAATGGGGGTGGTGTCTGAGGGACGAATTGACCTCTCCGACCCACGATCCCTACCCTCCAGAAAGGGAAGAAAGTCATACTCAAATGTATGGACAGTGAGAAAGTCTGTCCCATCCAGGGCAGACAACTTAACCCGGGGATCTCCGAGGAAAACCCGGGGGTAAGTGGAGGTGCAAGGGGGCCCACCCAGTCTGGGCGTTCCCTGGCTCAACTCAATATCTAAATATAACCAGGACAGACATGGCAACAATGATAAACGGGGGTACCCTGCAGTCTGTGCTAGGGGAAAGCTCCTAAAGCTCCAGGCCAGTGGATGAAACCTCACGACCTAAAGTTGTGGGCAACTGAAGATTAATACCCATTTATGGGGCAAGCGTTATATTATAATGTTCCTTAATAGTTCGAAAACCTAAGGGGAAATGTAGACATATACCAGATCCAAGTCTATCCAAGCATTTCAGATCCCGGATGAGTGACTGAATGGTCAAACTAGTAAACATTAACACGAGTTCCTTTAAGAACTTATCCCTTAATGCAGGGCAAACCAGCAAACATCAAGGTAAGGTGAAATCCCAGGAAACCAAGGGGGCGAATTAAGGTGGTCTATTGTCTTTAGATTTCTTGCTCTGCGATTTTGTCCAGAACGGTGAGGCAGGGCTTGCGAGGAGTGGTCTCTTCATGTTGGTTCCGGTCGGGTCAGCGGTATCCATTGGGGCTTCTTGAGAAATGAGTTTCAGACATAAAATAATTGTTTTCCCCTCCAATAAACTTGAAAAAGAGAATGTTTTTCTTTTGTGGGTAAATTTGACACCAAACAGCAAAGCCCACCAATACTTGAGGTCTTTTTGTTGGAGAATTTGTAGAAGTGGTTTGAGGGCTCTCCTCTTTTGAATAGTGATGGGAGACAAGTCCGAATATCTGTATTTGGTGACCCCTGCACGAGATGTTGGGGTTGGACCGAGACACTCTCATTAGCTCTTCTTTGACAGTGTAGAAATGAGGCTTAACTATTATGTCCTTCCTATGGGGGGCCCAGGGCTCTGTGAGCTCTGTCCAGCTCCAGCTTATGTTTAGGTATATTAGGAATCAATGATTGAATCAGGTCCTGGACAGAGGGTATGATTTCTGTGATGGATTCCGGAAGGCCCCTGATCCTGAAGTTGTATCATCTCGATCTGTTTACGAGATCATCAATTCTTGATAAGGCAGTGTCCAGTTGATCTTGAAGGACTTGTATCTGAGAAGAGTTTTGTTGGTTCTGGAGACAGTGATATCTAATTTTTGTTCAATTGTCTCCATTCTGGAGCCTAAATTGTGGAATTCCGCTTTAATGTCCCCTGTGATTTTTGCGGCCATATTTGCCAGGTCTCTTTCTAATAAGTTGGAAAATTTAAGGAACAGGTCTGTTGTGTTAAGTGGGGTGTCCTGAGTTATCGTACTAAGGGAAAAGGTCTCAGGTTGAATCGAGAGGTGGCCGGCCGGCGTTGCAGGGAAGTCCTCCATTGTGCGGCAAAGCATCGACTCAGTGGAGGCTGGAGAAGCAGAGAGAGGAGGATGTAAGGTGTGGTTGAGGCCCGGAGTGAGTGTGAGGGTAGCTGGAGCTATCACAGGCCTGGGATCCGCTTGAGTCTCCTGTGCTATATCTTGTGAATGAGCCCCAGATGAGGCCATAGTAGGTGGGGCAGCTTGGTCAGCCCCTGAGAATAGTTGTGTAAGAGACCTTCTGGCATGTGAGTTCTGCATTTACATGGAGGTCAATACTGTCAGAGGGTACCAGGACTTGAGGGATGGTGTCCCCTTTTGTTTTTGGGAAGGAAATTCTCAAGTTAATCCTTCCTCCACCTCTTTCTTATTGCCTCCTTCTGTGTGGAGGTGATGCCCGGGTGTCCTTGTAACAAGCGGGACCCCCCGCGGCTTGGCTTGTGAACTTGCTTCTTCCTGGGGCCCTAGGTCAGCCCGTTGTCCCCATACAGCCACTCTAAGGTGCTTGGATGTCCCCCTGGTCATCAGTGCTCCTAGTAGGCTGCACCGTCGGCCATCTTGGTCCACCCAGCAGATGCCTGGCTGATAATAGGAGGCCGGGGTGGCCTGATCTGTGCTGCCCTTCAGTGATTCCCTGCTTGGGTAAGGTCTGTTCTCTCACCCCCTTACCCCCGTCCAACTCAGATGGAGGATTCGGCCGTCTGAGGCTCCGAACGTTGCTTAGGCCGCAGCTGCGGCCATATTGGTACTCCTCCCTGCGGGAGACCGAGTGGCCGGAGGGTACAGGGGGCGTTGCCGGGTCACGCCCGGGTTGATCCTCAGCAGCCTGTGGTCTTGGGGGGCTTGGATTCCCCTGTGCCTCCTGTCCTGAGCCACTCTATAAGGAGCCAGGGGCACCGATGACTGGAATGGGTGTGGAGCTCCCAGCTAGGCAGCCATCCAGGCGCTCTCGCACATGCACACTCAACAAAACTTGTTTTTATGCTCCTCACCTGGTTGCCGCCACACACGCTTGACACCATCTGAACTAAATACGTTTATCTTGGTCTCGTCAGGCCACAGGACATGGTTCCAGTAATCCATGTCCTGTGATCTGCTTGTCTTCAGCAAGCTGTTTGCGGGTTTTCTTGTGCATCATCTTTAGAAGAGGCTTCCCTCTGAGGCGACAGCCATGCTGACCAATTTGATGCAGTGTGCAGCGTATGGACTGGGCACTAACAGGCTGACCCCCCCACCCCTTCAACCTCTGCAGCAATACTGGCAGCACTCATATGTCTATAACCTCTAGATATGAAAATGAGCACGTGCACTCAACTTCTTTGGTCAACCATGGAGAGGCCTGTTCTGAGTGGAACCTGTCCTGTTAAACCATTGTATGTTCTTGGCCACCATGCTGCAGCTCAATTTCAGGGTCCTGGCAATCTTCTTATAGCCTAGGCCATCTTTATGTAGAGCAACAATTCTTTTTTTCAGATACTCAGGGAGTTCTTTGCCATGAGGTGCCATGCTGAACTTCCACTGACCAGTATGAGAGAGTGAGAGCGATAACATCAAATTTAACACACCTGCTCCCCATTCGCACCTGAGACCTTGTAACATGAACGAGTCACATGGCACCAGGGGAGGAAAAATGGCAAATTGGGCCCAATTTGGACATTTTTCACTTAAGGATGTACTCACGTTTGTTGCCAGCGGTTTAGACATTAATGGCTGTGTGTTGAGTTATTTTCAGGGGACAGCAAATTTACACTCGTAAGCAAGCTGTACACTCACTACTTTACATGTATATATATATACACATATTTTGCCTTTCATTTTTATTTTATGAATGGGTTGCTTTTCAAGCTGAGGGTTCACATATACAATACTTTAACCATTACACACAATGCAGTTCCATCCAATAATTAACCATGTTATATTATAAGAAATGTACCCTAAGCTTATAGAAACTAATCTGTGTAAATGTACAGGTGTGCTGCAGCTCAGGCCAAAAAGAGAAAAAATAGTCAAGTGAATTCCTAGCTTTATGTAAAATTAATAAGAATTTTTATTTTGATCAGAGTTCTCCTTTAAAAGTGGATCACAGTCTGCCTCCTCCAGCGGCGACTTGACTTTCTCTTCCAACAAATTCATCTTGTGAAAATGCTGTCAGTTCATATCAGCTGGTAGTAATGTAAAACCAACAGGAGGTAGGTGTTGGTTCTGCAGAGTTTAGAAAACGCAGCTTTCTGTTGTCAGTTGTTGGTTACATTTCTATCAGCTTTTACCAGTGATATTGCTTTCTCTGTTTGTATGTGATCTAATGTTGGTTTTGGTGTTACAAAGTCCTGCCGTCTGCTCAGATGTCTGTACCGATACCTGCTTTACCTACCTCCCCATGTGTCATTGACATAACCTTGAGCAGCCAGACATCAAAACTTCTCCTATCACCCTAAACCCAATTAAGATACTCCACCGCAAGATGTAGATTTAATTGGTCACAATGGCCCTGTGGTAGAAGGAAGTTCAAGGCAGCAAGTGACCACAGAAACACGGTATTTTAAAGTGTAAGTCTAGGCATCAGAATAAAGGCATTGTTTAGTAGAGAAACCTCAAATGCATGTACTAAAAACCTGAAAGCTAAAGATTAATATTCTTATATTTTTTCTTACCTAGTCCTTCCTCTCCCCTTATCGATTTGTAAATTAAATGTGCAGCGCTACCTCCACAGCATTTTTCCAATGTCTCAAAGATCAGTCTAGGGGTTTCTTTTTGTGTTTTTATTGGGAAACAATGAACTTGGATAGGGATGGGGAGCATGGGATACCTTGAAAAAACTGTACAACTTGAGGACTGCTTAACTTCTGGCTGTATTACCCAACCTCTGGCTGCACTGACCAACTCCGGGCTGTATTGCACAACTCCTATCTGCACTGCACTTGTAAAAGAAATGTCCCACTGGATCTCTAGGCTGACTGTGATCTGTACTCCTTCCACAGTTTCAAAGCACCACACTGTTAAACTCTGCAGCACTGGGGTCTTATACTCACTTAGCTACAGGATCATCGGTTGCCTCTGGCTGATATCCACCAGGCTCTTCCCAGCGAGGTACATGTAGACTCACACCACTTCTAGACAACTTGGGCTTTCTTCCACAGCTTCTTCCCGGCTTTCTCTCGTGAGCTTTCTCCTGTTTACACTGGATCCTTGCGCTAGGACATAAATAGTCCGTCCCCCCCCCCCCAGCTAAGCCTAGCTGGAACGTCAGTATCTTCTGGTTGGCTTCCTCTCAGACTTCTGCTCCGAGGTAAAGCCCCTGCACACAGGTCTCTTCCTGCAGAATTAGACCCAGGAACACTGCCCCTGCTATTCAGACCTCAGACTACTAATGGGGTCTCCCTCCACCTTCTGGGCACACCTCCCCAGGGATTGGCTGAAGCCGAATATATATTCAGGCTACCTGTTCTTCTCTCTTCCTACTATGCTTTTAGTAGTCTCTAAAAGACAGGGAGAAGTAACAGAACAGCAGCCTGTAAAAAAACTGAAAAGCCCTAAATTTTCCTAGCAGCCTACTCTAAACTAGAGGGTGCTACATATCTTCGAATAAAAAAAAGTCAATGCTGTATTTTATACAATAAGGTGAATAGACTCAGGGCTCATCCAAACAGTACATAAAGATCTAATAGATCTACTAGATGAGAATGAAGATCCCCTTTTCCCCTCTCACTTCACAAATGTTCCATTCACCTGATAGTCATGCTGCCGATCAACAACCTGGACCAGTCCAGGGGGATCACCAACTGACTAACAAAAACAGGAAAAAATCCAATAAGTTACCACCTCTCCAGACTAACCCCAACATTTGGGCTTTTGTCACTCAAGTTACTCAGGAGATCGAGAAAATCAAAACGTGATTTATTTCCGGGGAATCTCTTGATGGAACAATTGATGGCTTTACAAAATCTAAGTACTAATCATGAGATTGTAATTAAATCTTCAGTCAATGTGGTCCTTATGGATGTTGGGCAATACCAAGGTATGTGCTCACACATTCTTGAAAACGGTGAGTGGTATAGAATGATCCCTGAAGATGTGACCATGAGATTTTGATAAGAATTCTCCAGGATTGAGGAACACCTAATAAGGAGATATATGAATCTATTTTTGTTCAATTTCCATGCACTCCTTCCTGTTATGTGTTGCTGAAGACCCATAAGGACCTTTGTTGCCCCCTAGGTAGACCAATTGTGTCAGATATGGGGTCAAACACGGAACATGCTAGTCAGCTGGTGGATATATATTTACGCCCCCACGTTGTTGCCCTTCCATCCTATATACAGTGGCTCTTACAAGTGATTATCTTTCACATGTTTGTGAGTAGTTTTTTACTTTTGCAATTATTAATGGTACTTGGGATAATGCGCTAGACTGGTGCACCCTCTTTTTTTTTAATTTTGTCTGTGTACAATAGGATATCCCCTATCTTGGAGGGCAGCAAGGTCAGAAAGAATATCCTATGAGAAATAGAACACCCGGGCACCACACTTATGCACATAAGTGTTTGTTTTCTGCTATGATACTAGTGTCATGAAGTTTGCAGCTCTTGAGCACATCCCCAAAAATCCTAGAGGTGGCAATTGGGACAGGATGATCCTTCAGCGGGAGGCCAGACGGATTTGCTGTCTCAAGCCCATGTGTCCACCTGACCTCAATGAGGCATTTAGCTTTAATTCCTTCTTGTGAGGGGCATTTTTTGGACTACTTGACTTTTTCTCCTACTCTTGTGATTAGTCTGTCTCAAACATCTGATGTTCTATAATATGCATTCCCTTTGTCTATACAATCTAAGGTATTATGAGTTGTACATAATCATATGTATATTATATGTATTCATTACTTTGCATAAGTCTGTGTTTTTTTGTTGTGTTTGGCCAATAGTGGATACTCCTTCCCTGCTGTCTGGCGGGGCTAATTGTCCCTTTCTCCATTGTGGGTGGACATAGGCATCCTTGACCTTTCCCCCCTGTCCTTCTGGGGGGTTTTTGGTGGTGTTCTATTTTGCTTCCGGCTTTGCGATGGATACTTCCAAATTTGCACGCATGCACGGCTTTTTGGAGCATGTCGCGCTCTGTTACCGCTGCACGCTGTTTGGCACGGACGGGTGACACGGAGCATGGCAGGAACATATGATCTGGTGTCCCACATGGCTTAGTGAGCAGCTCAAAATTATACAAATAGAGAGGAGGGGGGTATGCCATTGAGGAAACTTAGGTCAGCTGTCGTAGGCATCATCCCATATATTATAACCATTAAACACCACCACAGTAAGCGGAACTTTAAATATGCCTTAGGAGAGCCCACACCAGAAGTACTTATAAAAATATATCAAATTTTATTTGTAAATAAGTTAAAATTCATACATCTTTAAGAAAATGGATTCCATTAGATAAAAAACATACAAAATACATAACTTGAGGTTAATATAGCAATATGTCCAAGCCGAGGTCTACGCATTTCACAGGGACGCCTGCTTCTTCAGGACTCCAAGGCTTATATATGACATATACCACTCTAATTTAAGCAAAGATACAGAAAAAACAGATCCGTCCTATTGTCAAATACAACAATCAAGCAGAAGATATTAGACGTATTGTGGACAAACACTGGAAGATCTTGAGGGATAATCCAGTTATCAGTCAACATATAGAAGAGAGATCTCACATCACCTTCAGTAGAAGTCAATCATTCTGCGACATGCTTGTCTCTAGTCACTACTTGCCCTTAGGGAAATGTGACCTGTGTGGGTCCCAACCCAAGGGCACCTTCTAGTGTGGCAACTGTGCCCATTTCCTAATTCTGAAATATTCAAACCCAAACATTTTGTTAACTGCGACACTATAGGTATAGTATATCTGCTCACCTGTGGATGCGGTTTATACTATGTAGGTAAGACTAAATGTAAATTTTGGAAAAGGGTTAATGACCCTGTGACTGATATTGGCGGTGGAATCTTAGATAGCCCTATCACAAGGCATTTTGCAGAAAAAACACAAATATTATATTGATTCCCTCAAATTTACAGCATTGGTACGCATACATCCACCACCCAGAGGTGGCGATTTTGACCGCCCGGTATTCCAAATGGAACAAAATTAATATTTCAATTAAAAGCCACTGAGGCCCCTGGGTTAAATGATCATATTAGTTATGTACCATTTTTAGATATAGGTTAAAGGGTAAAGAATAGGAACTTATGTTCGGTATTTAGATCCTTCACATGGTGTAGTGATATGTTGGTTTTTGAGTTCACTATCGGTGTGGTATATTTTGGACAGATCAAAATAACAATTTTTGTTTTTATCCAATAATATTTTTTTATATATATATGCAAGCTCTTCTTTGTCTGCATGGATGAGGTTCTCTGTCCCATGGGCCAGTAGGCACACCTTCCACATGGTACTAGGGGATACTCACACAGACGTGTGTATGTCTCTAATCAGTATTCCTTTCTGGATCACAAACTTGGAATGTCCCAGGAATTGTTTTAATAATTCACCAATTCCCTGGTCAATCATCTGGTATCCTCAGCTGTGTGAATCACAATCACACAGCCTCACTACCTGCAAGGAAGCGCCTTAAGGTAATTCCCTTCCTTTTCCTTTGCACAAGACTTTCCTCCATCCCCAGAGCACATCTAGGCAGCACACCTAGCAGGATATTGACCTTCTTCTTCCAACCCAGAATCTCTGTGATCAGCGCCTATACTACTGTTCCTTCCTTTGTTCCTCTACATATCTGCATCTACACATTTGTGGCACAGCATAATTGTGAGTATTGTCTATTGTACAGGTATTTTGTAAACTAGTCTTTACATTTAGTCCCATATATATATATATATATATATATATATATATATATATATATACATATATTTGTTTTACTGGATATGTTCTGGCTTGATATATTCCCTACAGTTTGACCCATACAATATATATATATATATATATATATCTTTTCATCTAGGATTGCTGTCCTCTTTACCATCTGCCTGGTGGTCAGCACCTGATGTGCTTCTAGGCCCGCCCCAGGCATCTGGGTTAATAGACCTGTTGACAAGCTTTACTGGTAGGAGTATATGATACACCATTGTGTCTAAATATACAGTTTTGTATTATAAATGATATGTTACTAACATTATATTATTCTAGGTAACTCAATTTAAACTGGTCATATGTCTGGGCCTTAAAGAAGCCAATTTAATGGCGAAACGTTGACCGCACAGACATTGCCATATCATACCACTGTATGGACCATGTTCATTTAATCTGTATATGTCTATTTTGCTATTTGTACATTTTATTTACTCACTTCACCTGTTGGGGTATCACCCAAATCTTTTAATTGTTTTCCAAATAAAATACTATGTTTTTATTTAATATGTCTCCTTTTTTGTGGCTGATATAGTCCAACATTGTAGGATATTGGGGGTTCTCCAGTTATTTCTATTTAGCTTTGCTGTATTTTGTACCCAGTAATGTCATCATTGGGTCTCTGTGCTCCTCTATGCATTGCAGACAGATAATGACTAGTGGGAGGGGCTCAGCAGGGAGCTGTGCATTGCTTTTATAACATAACAGCACCATGCCTAAGTACTGTTCTCAAAAGCCTTTGAACCCTGATGCAAGGGAAGGGTTGGCTCTTAGGAGGAGTTATGCAAAAATTAAAATGCCTTGCTAGGTGGATTTCGGTAGGGAGGAGTGGGTATTTCTAGGCAGGCTGTATTTGATGCGGAACACCCTCCTTTGACGTACGGCAACCTAATACTGCAGCAAGAAAGGAGATGACTGCTTTAAAAACAAGCACCTGTCTCTGGCTCCCAACAAACAAGCACCAGCATGAGAAAAGATAGGCCTGTGACCATGAGGGAAGGGATATGAGCACAGGGCCTTCTTGACTGGGTGGAAAGGGAACCAGGCAATTTGGAGTTAATTTGTGTAATAAGAATTTTAAAGTAGTTACAGGGCACTTACAGGGTTGGTCAAAAGAAGTGGGATGAAGGGTGGAGCTCAGTTAAGTAGACTACAAGGAGGAACAAGAAAGTTGTAGTAAAAAAATCTGCAGTCTGAGTGAGCTTCCCTCCCTTCTGTCCTATTTATTGACTTGGATCATTCTGGATTTTGGTCATAGCAGATGTTGGCAGTTTGGGTTCCTTGAAGGTAGTACACATCTGGTGTTTTTGGAAAACCAGTTGAGGACCCATCTTTGAGATGTCCTCTAGCTGTTCCTTTCAACTCATAGTGACCGTGTAGTTGTAGACCAATATGTGTCTGAGGTCAGCTGAAATAGTCCCTGAGGTGGTGTTTTTCAGCCAGGGGCACAATGTAGCTAGTTAGTGCCACAGGCACATGGTTTTGGTATGATTATTTAGTGCCTTCAAGGACCTGCAACCATCTTTGATTTGCCATGTTATGTTTGTTATTTAAATGGTTTGTAAACCCTCAAAGTTTTTCACATGAATGCATTCTATGCATTCATGTGAAAAAGCTTTTCTGTTGCAGCTGCCCCCAGAACCCCCCATTTTACTTACCTGAGCCCGATCGTTCCCTCGCAGGGAAAAGCACACTGGTTCCAGCCGGTGTCTTGGGTCCTCATTGGATAGATCAATAGCAGCGCAGCCATTGGTTCCTGCTGCTGTCAATCAAATCCAATGACGCGGGAGCCAGGGGGTGGGGCCGAGTCCTGCTGTCGGTGTCAATGGACACAGAAGCAGGATTCAGGAGCACGCCCGCATGGGTGGTCCCAGGGAAAGTGCTTCCTTGATGGGTCCTTCGCTGCGGGGAGGAGCCAGTTGCACCGCTGGGGGACCCCAGAAGAGGAGGATCGGGGCCACTCTGCGCAAAGCCCTTGCACAGAGGAGGTAAGTATGGCATGTTTGTTATTTTAAAAAAAAATAGCTGAAACTTTACAATCACTTTAAGTTATTATGTGTAATGTATAATAAAAGGCTGCAATGGCCATTTAACTCCATTCAATAGTAGTGTGTCTATTTTTTGGGGGGGAAGAATATAGGTAGATGGTATTGGAAAGGTGGTTCAATGACAGCAGAGTTTCTCAACCAGGGTGTGCGAAGGCCTACTTCACCCTGCATGCAGGGAGTGTGCTCATCAATGCCCGATGCCCGGGACCAGGCAGGAACTGCAGTCATGTGAACATCTAACATTAAGACAGTTTCCCAACATTGATATGAGCCTTTACTGTGTGCAATAATTGAAGTATAGAGTTACTCTGTTGTGCCATGTCACTACACATGGTATCTGTATGTTGCATTAGGAGGAATGTGCTGAGCCTGTGCCCACTCCACCAATCCAGTGTACTTCTGTTACCTCACTCCCAGTAACACAGACCTCATGCATGCACTTGTTAACTCTTCCACTTCCTATACCTTGTGACCAGGCCATAGATACAGTAACGTAGGTTTGGATCCAGTTGCTATTAGATACCAGCTGCTAAGGAGGGAGCCAGACACGATCCCCTCGCTTACCAGGTACCACACCTAGTGACTGGTTACTTTTTGTCTTGAAATTGTGTTTGGTTACTCTTGGCAACTACACTCCTCTCTTTGTCTTGCTGAATTAAACCTTTATAGCGGTCTTATTTCATACTCCATAGTGCTTTTACAGACCCTGGTTCTTTTGATACTCCAGAACCCACATGCACCCTTTTGAATAACTTCAGACCAGGCTTAGAATGGTTAATGTAACTTTACTGAACAAGAGTGGCATAACAGTTCAATATGAACAACATCTTTCCCCTAATCCTAACTATTATGGTGTGGCTTCCCAGGCATACCTCTGTGAGACGAGAGTCCATTATGGCATTGTCCATAGCTGGATGTCTCTGAAAGTCCTGGTGTTTTCAGCAGTGGTCCCAATTCCACATACAGACAGAACTCATTCAGCTACGAAGATCCAGCCAAGATGGACCCTGGGCCTCAGCCTTCCTCCTTTTTATATCACAGGCAGGCCAGCTAGGACCAAATAGCCCGGGAATAGAACTTCCACAAGTTAACCCCTCCCCCCGGCCTGGCCTGCAGCTAATTTGCTAAAACCAAACACAGTTCAACCTGCCTACAAGGGTTCCATGGAAACCTAGGGTTCTTCCAAAGGCTACTAGGGGTTCTTTGAGTAATAAGCAATTTATGCCTCTCAGATATGTTCCCACTAATGCCATTGATCTTAACTTTCTGTAAGGGGATAATTCTTCCCAATGATCACAAGTGTAAGGAGCATTCTTCCCAGTGTCATGTACCTGGTCAGAGGCCGAAGTGCTGACAGGGCTTCCCTTGCAGCTGAGTGCAGAGCGCCCCTGGAGGTGGAAACAGGGAGCGCTGTGCTCAAAGAAGCAGGGGTTGCCAGCTGCGACAGACTGAAGAGATGAGACTGTGCCCACTGGGTGGAGACTGACAAGCAGGATACGCTGCTGGGCAGGAGTCCCTTGTGATCACTGGAAGAGACTTGGCAACAGGAGGAGCCAGGAGCAGAGTCAGGAGCCAGGCAGGGAGTCATGCACGGGAGATCAGTTAATGGTGAAGCAGCAAGCAGAGTCAAGGATAGCCCAGGTCATACACTTGCAATTAGGCAGGAGAGGAGTCTGAGGAGGCAAGCCAAGGGTCAAGCATGGATCAGCAGGCAGATGCAAGTCATTGGAGTAAGCCCAGGGTCAAGCCAGGATTGGAGACAAGACAGGTCAAGTCAAGTTGGGTCTGGCAACAGGGGATCCAAGATAACAAGAGCGGGAACACAGGAACACATGGAGGAAGCTAAAGATCATCCAGCAATTAGTAGTTGCTTCTGCTGGCTTTAAATAGTCCGCTGAGTGCCAGAAACTGTCACATGCTTGCAATCTTTTCCTGTGTGGGTGCATGCCCGCTAATGTCGGTGGTGCGTGATTCTGCTGGATGTTAACAGTTCTGCCAATCCTTCTGCGGACTGTTCTCTGACACCCAGTGACCATTACATTAACATATCATGAGTTGTAGTATTTTTTAGCAGGGGTTTCCTAAGACCAGAAAGTTATTTCAAGGGTTCCTCTGTGTTGATAAAGGCTGAATTAGAGTAATAAAGATGGTGACCTCTGAACTACCTTGGTCATGCAGAGGAAGGAGAAGATGTGGGCCAGCCTAAACCCCCCTGTATTCCTTGCGCTGGTGCTTGGTTCGAGCAAGTGCTGGGAGCAAAGACAGGCGCTGCAAATCAAAGAAGCTGTATTCTTGCTAGCTGCGGTGTCAGGTGGTTGTCTGCTATGGTGAGGTGGTGCCCTGTTTGACATTGCAGGTAGAGTTTTTGGACACCTATGAAGATGAAACAAATACTGCATTTACCTTGCCCCAACCAGAACTAAATGTAAAAATGAGTGGTAATTCTTTTTTAAGGTAGCATCCACTATCATTAGTACGTTGGCATTGACATTGTACTAGCCCTCTTGCCTGTACTGAGCATGGCGTTATATAAGTGGTAGACTTCCAAGCCTTCATAGAATAGTAATTAATAAGTGTAAATGCTTATTTTGACAGAATGCAAGAGAGGGTGCAGGAGGCAGCCAGTTCTCTCCAGCAGGACCCCTGCAGCAATTACCAACGCGTTTCGCAAGCTGACTCTGTCATGGATATCATGGCTACAAGTTTGACGGAAATAGATCCTTTATGTCTCAACTCCAGCAGCTGTAAATTTACATGACAAAACTCTGACTGTGTAATTACGTGGACAAGGTAATTATCACATGATGAATGTGCGAATATGCCTAAAGGGTTCATTTTCAATGGAGGCTTTCAATAATTGCAAAGTCGAAAGATAGGGACATATTAAAGCCACAGTACAGTGAATCCTGCGGAGAATTAGATAATTTCGTTCCAGCGATGCAAAACGTTCAAATCTCCCTGGCTTCTTTTCGATTAAAACATTTTATGACAGGTTTATAATATTAATTTCCTCCACCATCCATGCAATTCTAGAGAGTGTTTGCTTAATGATATAAATCAGGCGTCTGGGCTGCATAGAGCAGCACAAGGAAAGATAACTGTATTCGATATTCTGGCTTTGTTAAATAAAACACACTAGACCCAGACTGGTGGATTATTATGCTGGGCTCATCTCCTTAAGCACAATTTTACCTTTACAGCCCTTAGCCACTGCATTGAAATAAATTGTTTTCTAAGTTATGTTTAAAGCTGAACTCCAGGCAAACAGCTAAACATGCCATGGAACAACATATATACGAGCTGTCTTACCTGCTAAATGATTTTTACTACTTCTGTCTATCCAATTCTGAAATTTACACAGCCCTGACTTAGAGCACAGTCAGTCAGATTAACTGACATTTCTCTACTACACTTAAAGGACTCATTCGCGCAGGCAGAAAAATTGCTTCACTTAGATGCGCGTTGCAGCATTGGAGCATTTAAACACAGCACTATAGTCAGCCCTTAAAATTTCCACTCCTCTGCTCGCATTAGGCGAGTGGAAATAAGCTGTGGGCGAGTGGAGCAGGCAGAAGCAGCGGCAGCTAAGATCCTGCTAGGGGAGGAGAAGGGGCATACGGTGGACAGAACTCTGTGCTGCTGCTGAAGAGAAACATATGCGTTCAGTCAGGCCACCACCCCTTGACTGCACAGAGCCTGGCTGGCACACTGGGGCCTGGCAGCCGCAGCCTAGACAGGAGGAGCAAGCTGAAAACCAAACAGTGCTGATGAGAGGCTGCGTCCATATCTACCACAGACATCCTCCACCCTCAGGTCGCTGCTCTGTACCCTGGACACCACCACCAGACAAGTGGCCATCCGCCTGCTCAGACCTGGAAGCAACTATACTGGGGTGCTGCAGGTACTTGACCATGAACGAGCGGTGCTCCAAAATCCAATGGCCACGACCCACCTAACACATTGCACCTGATGGTCGGTGCAGATTCGAACGTGGCCGGTGGCTTCTCCATTAGAGTGCAGCTTCCTTTGTGGACTATTCACTATTTCCAGCATACAGACTCTTAACATTTGCAGTGGTGATTTCTCTGTGCCTCTCTCCCCATTCCCCCATGTTTGGTGATTCCAGTCAATTGGCATCTGCTGTCTCCCATACACCTAAGATCGGATGCGATTGGATTAGGTTCGATCGGATGCTGGAACTTGGAGATTTTCACTGAGATCTTAAGGCGTGTGCTATACTTGCCTTTGGTGAGTGTTTCCATATAGGGGGGTGCAACCTCCCGTATTTTGCTCACGTGGTGTGGTGGTGGACAACGTTGGAAAAAGATCCTGCCCCCCAGCAAGGATCAATCTAGCTGATTTATTTTTTGTGGACTTTTTTTAAGGAAGTCACAGTTTAGCGCTGCTTGCACTTTATATAGATATATGGACTTATATTATTAAGGTGCTATCCATTATTGATTAGGTACTTGGCCAAGCCTTACCCACAGAGCCCTTCCCTTCCCATGGATGAGAACCCCTAGCTGAATCTGCAGGAATGGCCGCTGCCCATGCAGAATGATTACCTCTTCCAGCTGGGCATCAGGGACCTGTGCCAGGTACAAGAGGAGAGCGTGGAGCCAGAGATCGTTTGCTTCATCCTTCTATGCAGGTAACAGCCTATGACAGCTGTCAGTGTGCACTGGAACCAGGCGATATGACTGCTACACAAATCATCTCAATGATGGAACCTGGAGCTCACAGGGCTCTGGAATTATACCCCTGTATTATCTGGGCATACCATGTATAAGGTATGATCTGCACATACCATGTGCATACCCCTGTATGATCTGGACATACCCCTGTATGATCAGTGCCTACTATGTATGATCTGTGAATATCCCTGTATGATCTATGAAAGTTTGTGGCAATGCACTCATAGGTCAAAGAAGCTGCTTTATCCCTGAAATACAATATACAGAAAGATATCTCCCAGGGGACTATGCTGACAGCAAAAGAAATCGCACAGTGTAAGCTAAATAAACATTTTGAATAAAAAGTTTTTATTGATTTAGACAACAAGATAAAAGGACCACTTATATGTCAAAGTCCATAATGAGCCATGCTCTCGACCATACAAAGACATTGAACACTTAAATCCATACAAACAGATAAAAATTGGATCGTGTGTCCTCCACCATTGTCTCAACACGTTTCAACTCTTACACAAAAGTCTTCCTCAGGGATTAGAAGGTGGAGACAATCATATAGCAATGGTCAGCATGGTCCAGTGGTAAAGCACACGAATATGCGAACTGCAGGGAGCACCACTGCAAAGCTAATGACACCCCGAAATCAGCTCACTGCGAACCGCAACCTCGCACAGGAATCCGATCGCATGGTGTGAGGATCCTGTGCGAGTTTGCTCTGATTGCGATGCAAATTCAGCCATACTATCTCTATGGCTGAATTTGCATCGCACAGAGATTGCATGTGGTTCACACTGCGGTGCGGATCACATCCAATCTCCAGGATTGCAGCAGTGTGAACCGGCCCTAATTCTTAGGAATAACTCACTTAAATCTGTTCAAACAAGAGTCTAGTAGACATCCTGGGTATGATAAATTTCATAAATAAATTATGAATAATTAAAAAAATAATAATATAATAATACATTTAATTCAATAATGTAATCAAAACAAAAACACTAAAATTTGTACAAACTAATCATTATCGCTCAATTCTGATGCCGGTGTTTCATCAGATCAGGCAACCCATCAAATCTGGTAACGGAAGTGACGTTCCATCGCCACCATCTCGCTACACCCGGCACTCGTCCGCAGTAAAGATACAGTGAGAAGGCGGCAAGCAGACATCTTTTTACACCCACCGGAGTTTTGTATTTCATACTTATTTGTAACAATAAACAGAGCTTATATAGTGATATACAATATTTTCAAATCCATCAGACAGTTTTGATGTTGAATTGTAAATGCAGCGGCGTTCCGTAAGATCAGCAAAGCTCTCACATCAGCAGACTTGCCGCTGCTTTTACAATTCAACATCAAAAGAGTGTAATGTATTTCTAAGTACTGTATTTTATTCTATACGCTCAGTTTATTGTTACAAATAAATGGGGAAAGCAAAACTCGGATTGGGTATAATAAGATGTCCACTTCTTACTGTATTAGTAATGTGGACGAGTGAGAGGTGTAGCAAAATGGCGGCGATGGAAAGTCACTTACTTTACAAGAAGTGACGGGTCACCTAATCCAACAAAACACTGGAGGACACAGCGGGAGGACATTGTGGGAACAAGGTAAATAATGTTACAGTGTAATCCTGAGTGTGGCTCGGTGTTACCGCTTTTGGCACTGAAAATGAACCCCGAGCCACACTCAGGATTACCGTCAGGGAGGTTAAAGAAGCCCTTTCGCAATCTGCGCCTAAGTCGCTCTGTGGGGCAGCTTCAGAGTCGGGTGACTTTAAAGCTGCCCCAGTGTGAATCGAGCCTTACAATCACTTTGGTTTTTCTTTTCAGGTTGTTTTTGTTAATGTTGTTGTCTGGAATGCTGTATGGGGTCTGCAATCCCATGTTAAAATTCCAGCTGGAAGAGGGAGAGTAGTGGGACTATGCTATTTTTTAAAGGATTATCCAAGCTGGGGTGGCGCCCCCCATCCTTTCAAA
Organism: Glandirana rugosa; assembly: GCA_018402905.1. Taxonomy (NCBI): domain Eukaryota; kingdom Metazoa; phylum Chordata; class Amphibia; order Anura; family Ranidae; genus Glandirana; species Glandirana rugosa. The sequence goes on from BLSH010030827.1 coordinate 191,468, forward strand.
ACATTAGTCAACAACCATTCCATAGAATTGGAGCCTATTTATTGGTTATATCATTGTACTGATAAATATAAAATGCAGCTAAGGAAGGGTTTGGGGGGGGTCCAAACGATACAGCTGAAGACTGCCATTTGCAAATTGAGCACCCCAGCTCAGCAATAAAAGCATGTATAAAAAAAAAAAATTCCTTTAGCCTTTTACCTAAAATCGCTGGAGCTTTTTTTATATTTTAAAGATTGATACCCACTGGACTAGTTAAACACAACGATGTTCGGCATATAGAGATACTTGACATTTATGTTGCTTTGCTGTACAACCTATTGCTCTTTGAAAAGCTGTTAGAGGCAAAAAATGACAGTTGGTTGCTTCCTCCGTGACATTACTAAACAGTTAGGTAACATAAATCCTCACTGTACCAAATTTATATTTTAATTTAAAAAGACGCTGACACTTATTACATATTAATTTGTTTACGTTATTAAAACTCTTTTGGATAAACCACTTTCTAACAGGGGTTTAGTGGCCTTTTGTGTTCTGTTGGTAAAGAGGATGTAAAGTTAATCACTAAAATCTTGTGTGAAATTTCAGTCTCCTAGGCTAAGTTTACACTTGTGGTTGGGGGGCTGGTAAAACAAAGCAGTTAAGCTGCAAATGGGGTGTACACATACAGCAGCATAGCAAAATTGATCCCCCCCCATCACGTTCAGTGGACAGTGCTGCCAACCAAGCTAAACCCATTCAAATGTCCCATTTACTGTGGTGCAGGTTTTTAGGGGTTAAAACAGGTGGTGAGGAAGTCATATAATGCCTCCTCACCTCCTGTCAAACGCCCTTTGAAAGATCATCCACCACGGATCTCTCTTCAGGGAACAACGCTTGTCTAAAAGAGACCCTAAATCTGCAGATTGTGGTAAAAGATATCTGGTGACCCTACCTGCAGACACTTCTTGTTATAGGGTGACAATGATCCATCACCCTTTTCTAATTGCTCTCAGAGTCATCAGGGGCGTCATATATGACAAAACTCCTAGGACTGGACATGTGGATACACTCTTGCCCGTTTTGGCACCTGGTTGTTGAAGCGTTTTCTCTTGTTCCCTTTCATTGAAAACTTGTAAGTGCAATATGTTTTAATAAATATAGTTGTGTTATGGAACTTCGCTATGGGGATGCTTTGGTTCATTTTCATGTCTGATCTGTGAGGTCCATATATTTGCCCAAGAATTACCACTATTGCGAGACAAATAGATATCCACCACATGCACTTTGAGGCTTGGTGCCCGGGGGATCTGTGGACTTCAATATTTCTCAGATGCGAGTTGTGACCGTTACATAGTGGTCATTTATTTCCAGTACGCACCCAACTGTCATACATGGGTGGCATGCTTTTCTACCTTGGGTCTTTTGGATGGTCTTGACTCTTTCTGCTGACACTCCTCTACTAAGAACTATAAGGATTGTTTCCTCAATGAACTGGCTTTTACTCCAGCTGCCTCTGGGGACTGCTTACACTTTATCATATCTGGGACTATATATGCTCAGAACATCCCTGAGGTTACTTATATGTGCACCTAATTTATGTCATTTATTTTTTGGAGTTGCACATTGTGTTTTTTGCAGGTTCACATGCATAAGTCAAGTTATGCTCCACATATAATATTTTGTGTATAATGTTTAATTTGGTACACTTTAGTAGCGCTACACATTTTTGTACTCATAAATATTTATTAATTTTTTTAAAGTTCACCTTTTCAAACATGTTACATGTTACACCTGTATTTGGGGTGTAACATGCTGCAGCACCAAAAAAATGCATATTACAGCGCACACATGATACTTACTCATGCCAGGCTGTTTAAAAGCATCTAAACGTATATAGCAAAAAATGCAAAAATACGGGGGTTTGGTCACACTGAATGGCCATGAAGTGCTTAAGCCCACTGACTGCTGCAAAGTACCCAATTTTAACAGTGGGTTCCTACACTAACCTTAGAGTGAATGATCCTATCTCTTAAACCATGGAAGCAAACACTTTTATTTATGGGAGACCAGAGGACTCACATGCATGGCTCCACCCACACAGCGGCATTATTCATTTACAGGAATCTGTGAATGAGAAAACTACAAGTCCCTTCCACTGCAGCAGATGGCTTCTAGTTCTCAATGGACTGGGAAGATGCTGATGAGTGCCCTTGTAGGCCAATGACATGTCCTCCATCTTGCTAGCATGAAAAGATTCTGAGGTATGGTTATCTGGCAAAAAATGGCCACATCCCTTAATATGTAGAAACACGCATTACCCCCAATGTGGGCGGGACTTTTTAGGCTCAGTAAGTGTGCAAACGCATGACTGTATCAAAAATTGTATAAATATTTATTGATATCACATAAAGTAGAAAAACATATCATAAAAGTACAATTGCATAAAATTACAAAGATGAAAAAGGGGTTCATCCAGTATTGCACAAAACTTTGAAATATGCAGGATTACTATATATGTGATTAGTGCATGTAAATACATCAACCGAAAACCAACGCGTTTCCGAGTCACATAGGGACTCCTTCTTCAGAGTGGGTTGGCTGCAATAACTGTAGTCTACAAAAAAAAATGAAAATACATTAATATATTTTATTATTACTCCATGGAAATGGAGAAACATCAGCTAATCAAAAATCAATGAGGCAGCTACTCACAATCCCCAGATGCAGTGACAAACCCGGTGAGCATGTAAAAGCAATGGAGAACAAAGAAAACATCCAAGGGTACAGAGCAGAAAGGATGAAAAAGCCTTCACAGATGCGGACGGGTCAACCCGGAGGCATGTCCCAGGACCATCTAGCGCCAGCAAAAAGTAAAATGTGTAAACATAAACCTGTGTCTCTAAGTGCCAGAACAAGGTACTGGCCAGACCACATCAGCATTGTATGGGTAAAATGAGAGGGGGAGG
>BLSH010030827.1:223691-257571 GCA_018402905.1 Glandirana rugosa
GACCTATAGTTTTTAGAGATATGTAGAGGTAGAATACAGACCCATGACGACCTTCCGAAACTTCTAGGTAATAATGTAAGGACCTCCCAGGTAACACTGTATACGACTAACCCGGTGCACACCAGTGAAAACAGACCACTCGAACGTAAAATATGGGGTGCTCCATCTCGTACATAACTATATCTTTCTTCTGTGTTAATAACGTAGTGGTAATCGCACAACAACCCTACATGTCATGAATACAAATACGTGTGATATATCTGAATATAGACACATCGGTACACAGCCTGTTCAGTGACTCCGGGTGTGTGGAAAATCGTGTGATTGAGGGCAGCGGGCAGGTGGACCACAACTACCAGCCACCCCCAAGGGGACACATGGCTACACAGATATAAGTCTATATAGTGTGCATAAACATAAGTACTGTACATCCCAACAACACGCTAATGGTGATGCAATAATTGTGTCTTCTTTCTATATCAATACATGCTCTACCTCGTGGGGTATAAAATGCAAGCTCACCAGACAAAAGTGACCACACGTGGCCCAATCAGCATATGTCACAATGGACCCTCCAGGAATGTAATAATGGATCTTCAAAGCCTTCCAGCAGTACCCAGACATAAGATGGAGATGTATAGAGATTTTTGATATCCAGGTACTGTTGGAAGGTGTTGAAGGTGTTGCCTGGTGAGTTTGCATTTTATACCCCATGAGGTGGGGTGGAGCACGTATTGCTATAGAAAGAAGACACAATTATTGCATCACTATTAACATGGGGCTCTGATGTATCTATGTTTATGGACACTATATGGACTTATATCTGTTTAATAAGATTTTTGTAAAAAGTTTTAAATATGAATCTGATGATTTGATGGTGTTGTATTGACAATGTGTGTGCATTTGTGTAGCGCCTCACCTTTTTTAAACATTCACAAGTTGTTGTTTGACACTTAAAGAGGCAGGTATATCACTTTATTAATTTTACTTATAATTTTGTTAGTGTGTTTAAGGGTAGGCACCCCTTTGTTCTGGAGAGAAGAGAAGAGAAGAGAAGAGAAGAAAAGAGAAGAGAAGAGAAGAGAAGAGAAGAGAAGAGAAGAGAAGAGAAGAGAAGAGAAGAGAAGAGAAGAGAAGAGAAGAGAAGAGAAGAGATATAACAAAAGAGGCAGCATACTAAAGTTCTGTAGACAAACCCTACGTAGTTATATAGTTAATTGTGCATACAAGGATGATCCAACTCCAGTCCAAAGAAAAGATTAAAATAATTGTACTTAGTAAAATAAGTGATGGTAACAACACCTCAGTGCAAGCAAGAGGATACATAACAAGCAATCTGATGCATACATGGAAGTTCCTAGTTCCACCAAGCCTTCACAGCATAATATGTATTACAGCCTCTGGTGTGATGGAATTGGTAAATAAATACACCTACCCACCTATGTGGCAGTGGGTTGGACAGGGAGAAAGGAAAACACTGACCCAACGTAAGTGATGTAGCAGTGGGTGAAATCTAACCAACTTGATGGCCACCCTGTGCACACAGAGGGGACTGGATGAGATATCAGCGCCAAGCCATGGACCAAAAAGATGGTCTTGGCAATGGGAACGGAGGCTGGAGAGGGCCAGATAGAATAACATAGGATAAAGTGTTCCAAAGCAAACAGCTTCTTTGTATAGACAGTACAGGGAGATGTGCACTTTTTGAAGTGTTAGAGACTGGCACCTGTTTTTCTTGTGCTCTCTTTTTTCTTTATATTCAAAGTATCATACTTGTGATGGTTGGCAGGTACTACCAATCGTGCACTCTACATTTTCAATGACTTTGAATTCTAAAAGCGAAGGATGAACTGATTTATGTGTATGTTATGGTATGTTTTAAACTAAGCAACATCTCAGTCTTGGTGCTCATATGCAACCCCCCACTCCCCCCAGCAGTAGGGTTTTCCTCAATATAGGTATTTTCAGCTGTTTTACCACAATGTTTCAAAAGGATTTGCAGTACAGCCTCACTCTTGCATAAAAGATTTATTATAAGAGTGCAAAAAAGGGATATCCCCTACATCCAATAAATCATAATTTCCGCACTCCATCCAAGTGAAAATAACCCGTAATTTAAATAGATTACATTTTTCTTTAATCTTTTGAGACGCTTCACACAAATCATTATTTTATTTTCCCTTCTCTCTATATGCCTATAGTCATTAACTGACTCAAGTGGAAAAAAAAAGAAATCGATATGAAGTATCTGACATGGGGAGATGGATTCCCAGTTCACCCACTTGATACGGTCATTCAACAGCACACTCCGCAGGTCTGCTTCCAGGGTTGATCAATCAGAAGGTATTACAGTACAAATGCGGAATCAAGAACAAGTGACACTCTCCATCATTAAATGGCAGACCGCATGACAGAAATACCTCTGAGATAATCAGTACCAGCACCAAGGATTTGTTTGTGTTCATAAGGTTCAGCAACTTCAGGAAGACAGAATGTCACATTTTTCATTGTAGCTGTTTGTTGGCAAAAGTGCAATATGTAAAAGTTAAAACTCCAGAGAAGGTAAAGGTTTAAGCAAATATATTTTAAATCTTAAATTCAGCAATAAGAGTGAGAACCCTTCTTGGTGGTCACAGCAGGTGTGCAGACCCAAGAACTCAAGAACAGAGAGCTTAGCAGTAAATTCTCCAAGAGGTATACAAATTTATTAGGCATACTTCAGCCTTTGCAATGTATCAGTACGTTGCGGGAGTTTAGATGGTTATATCGGGATGATGCCTGCAGCTACAGTAGCTACGGTATGTTTGTTTACAGCCCGCGATGGACCTTTTTGTAAAAATCATCCTATCGGCTAATGAGCTGCTGGATAACTTTTACAGGCAGCAGAAGGGCCCCCCCCCCCTCCACCCACCACCGCCTTCTGCCACCTTCCCAGGCACACAAGAATTTTGTCACTTCCGGCTTCCCAGGATGTAAACAAGCCACTACTGGATCTAACCGATCTTGGTTTGATCTGATGTTTACAAGGGTAAAGGAGTGATCAAGGGTCTAATAGACCACCATTTTATTATGTAGGGCTTCTGCTTAAAAAATATATATCATGTTTGGGGATTCTAACTAATTTTCTGGCAAATGTTGATTTTTCCATACATGTGAAAAGTGATCGAATAGGCCTGGTCTTAAAGATTTTTTTATGTTTTTAGTTTTGTGTAGAGTGGAAAAGGGTTAGACCCTCTATTGAGTTTTTGTTGTTGGCTGTGTGCCTATTGGAAAGATTTATCTCTCTATTTGTACTAGTAACCATTGTCACCAAGAAAGAAAGTGGGGGGAAAGGCAATATTTTAGAGTCCCCAGAACAAGAGGTAAGGGGAAATGTTTCAATGGGGAAAGCTGTGCAAGGGACAACTGTTTAACTTCCTACTGCAACTCTGGGACAGTAATTGAAGGAAATGTTCCTAATGTAACACAGGCAAAAAAAAAATAAAGTGGTAGTGTTTCCTATTAAGTTTTGTCCATACTGTGGGAGATTAGCTTGTGGGGATCATCTTTCCTGAGGAAAATAGTCAGCGTGCAGGCAACAGAAAATAAGTCCTTGCCGTCCGGCACTAAATTAAACAGTATAGTATACTCACTATATGGTGTGGGGCTGGCCCCAACACCCACAAAACATAAGCCAAAATGCAAACCTTGTCTTTTAAAGTCCAAACAGATACAAAGCTCCCTCAGATCCCTCTCTGAGTTCCAGGTCAGAGCTAGAGTGTGTTCTCTTCCTGGTTATTTAAGCGACCTGCTGGTGGACTCCAGTGGACCACAAACTCCAGAGCAGACTCTGTTTAATCCAATCCTAATGAACGCATACGAGGCGACAGGTAGCATCCTTCTATCACTTTGCCTCGCATACTGTCACATATCCTCCCCCTCTGCTCAAGCCCCTGCGGCTGAGAAACTGTCCGAACCATGCAGTGAGAGGGCATCCGCATTGTTCTGCAGTCTTCCCACCCGGTGTTCCACTGTAAACTTAAATGGCTGTAGGGCCATGATCCACCTAGTCATCCGACTATTTTTCTCACATCCATTTCAGGGGGGCATGGTCAGTGACTAGCCTAAATGACCTTCCTAAGAGGTAGTACTTCAGCACCTCTAAGGCCCATTTAATAGCCAGGCACTCCTTCTCCGCAATGGCATAGTTTCTTTCATGCCTATTAAGCTTCCTGCTTAAGTAGATGACCGGGTGCTCCTCCAGGTCTCTGATCTGGGACAGAACAGCACCTAGTCCCACCTTAGAGGCGTCAGTTTGCACAACATTTGTGAAGTCCAGGACCACGAGCACCGGTTGTACACAAAGGGTTTGCTTCAACTTCTGGAATGCCTTCTCGTCTCTGGGATTCCACTTAACCATGCCCGACCCTCCACCCTTCGTCAGATCAGTCAGAGGGGTGACAATGGTGGCAAAGTCGGGGGTGAACCATCTGTAATACCCTGTGATTCCCAGGAAGGCACAAACCTGATTTTTATCCTCTGTTTGAGGACACTTTTGAATTGCCTCGATCTTGTTGGTCTGGGGCATGATCAGTTCCTCACCAATAACATAGCCAATGTATTTGGCCTCCTCCAGGCCTATGGCACACTTAGTTGGGTTTGCTGTTAAACCTTCTACCCTAAGGGAATCCACTGCCTGCACTCGGGGCAGATGTGATTCCCAATCAGGGCTGTGGATGACCACATCATCCAAATAGGCCGCTACTTAAGGCTGATGCTACCTCAAGGTTTTGTCCATCATTCTATGGAAGGCTGCAGGGGTCCCATGCAGACCAAACGGCAATTGCTTGTACTGAAAGTACCCCTCGGGGGCAGAAAAGGCTGTATTTTCCTTTGCTGACTCTGTTAGTGGGATCTGCAAAAAGCCCTTAATTAGGTCTAGGGTTGTTATGTTGTTATGTACCAGGCACCTCCCAACCTGTCCACAAGCTCGTCAACCCGAGGCATGCGTCAAACTTGTTATTCAGTTTCCTTACATCATTACAGAGCCTGATAGTGCCATCGGGCTTTGGGACCAGCACTATAGGGCTTGACCAGGCACTGTGGGACTCCTCTATCACGTCTAACTCCAACATGGTTTTTATTACCTTCGCCGCCATCTCCCGTCTAGCCTGAGGTATTCGGTAGGGTTTTACATTTACGTGGACCCCTGGTTCCGTAATTATGTCATGTTGTAGTACGGTGGTCAGTCCGGGTAGGGGAGAAAATAAGTTTCTATTTTTAATGATAAATTCCTTAACGTCATTTTGTTGTGTCAGTGACAAGGAACCCTGCCACTTTGCTAGGAATTTACTTTCAACCGTGGGGACTAGAACCAGCACTCTGTCTCTGGGGTTGAAAGTCCAGGTTTTGGCACCCCGATTATCAACTCTTCTCTGGGCTACCTGGGCTCGCTCCATTTTCTCTCGCACCAGGGGCAGGTCTGCTGCGACTTGATCCTGCATTAAGGAAATATGCTCGATGATGCTCCTATATGGGGTGGCTTCTGCTTCCCATGTCTCTTTTTTGACATCTAGCAGACCCTTGGGATGTCTACCATACCAGAGTTCAAAGGGGGAATACCCCGTAGACACTTGCGGAACCTCTTGTATGGCAAACATGAGATACGGCAGCAACATATGCCAATCTCTCCCATCTTTTTCCACTACCTTTTTCAACATGCTTTTGAGCATTTTATTAAACCTCTCCACAAGTCCATCCATTTGGGCGTGGTAGACCGAGGTACGGAGATGGGAGATTTTATACAACCTGCACCATTCCTTGGTTACACAGGACATAAACAGGGTGCCCTGATCCGTTAAGACCTCTTTAGGTATCCCCATCCGACTAAACACCTGGATCAAGTCCCTGTCAATAGTCTTAGCAGAGGAATTCCGCAAGGGTATGGCTTCCAGATAGCAGGTCGCATAATCTAGTATTACCAGGATGTGCTGGTGTCTCCAGGCAGACTTTACTACGGGTCCCACGAGATCAATGCCAATTCTTTCGAAAGGCACTTCAATTATGGGCAGTGGAACAAGTGGACTACTAAAATGGGGTGAGGGTGCAGAGAGTTGACACTCAGGGCAGGATTCACAATACTCTCTGACATTTGCATGCAACCCGGGTCAGAAGAATCTTTGGGTTATTCTGTCCCTGGTCTCATCCATACCCAGATGTCCCCCCATTACATGTCCATGGGCTAGATCTAGCACCATCCTTCGAAAGGGTTTGGGAACCACTAGCTTTTTAACCTCGTCCTACCCGTGTTTCACCACCTGATACAACAAATTATTTTTAAGAGTCATGTAGGGAAAAGAAACCCCCCAATTAGGGTCCACAGGTTCCCCATCCATCACCTTCACGTTTTCTCTGGCTCTAAGAAGAGTGACATCCCGTAGTTGCTCTTTACAGAAGTCCTCTCTCTGGACCTCTAAGTCAGGTACTACATTCGGTTCACTCTCACGGTCAGGGTCAAAGACATTTTCTGGGTCATTAGCCCTCAGCTGGGAGCTACCTTTCAGCTCCACTGGCTCTCCAGCCAGTACAGGAAAAGGAAGAGGGTCACTCCCTCCTTGGTCCTGCCACCAGTCTCCCCTTCCATTTGGCAAAAAGGATCTGGTGAGAGTTCCCGTGCTTCCACAGCGGAGGGAGCTCTATCCTCCAGACTACCTGTACCTTCCCATAACCTCCAAAAATGGGGAAAATCCTTGCCCACTAGGGCGTCATAAAGCAGTGAAGGTACCACCCCCACTAAATGAGTCACACTGCCCCAAGGGGTGTCATTCTCAACCACCGCCGTCTGGTAGCCACGAGTGTCCCCATGGATGCAAATGATCCCAACAGTGCTAGGGTGTGACCTTGCAGGATTTATACAATTGCTTTTTACCAACGTTACCACACTGCCAGAGTCAAGCAGTGCAGTGACTGCTTTCCTGCTGAGCTGCCTGTTGTGCTGCAGCGCCCTCTGCGACCTGACGGTTGGTTTTTGAGCTGCATTTGCTTGAAGCAGGGCCTTCAGCATTTCCTCCATCTTTTAAAGGTGACCGCTGAACTGAACTGGGAGATTAGCTTGTGGGGATCATATTTCCTGAGGAAAATAGTCACCGTGCAGGCAACTTTCTTTAAAATCTGGCGGCTGGCCAGGTTTATTTACAAAATAGGTTTGCAGGTTAAAAAAACAAACAAAACAGAAAATAAGTCCTTGCTATCCAGCGCTAAACGAAACAGTACAGTATCCTCACTATACGCTGTGGAGCTGGCCCAGACACCCACAAAGCATAAGCCAAAATGCAAACCTTGTCTCATAAAGTCCAAATAGACACATAGCTCCCTCAGATCCCTCTCTGAGTTCCAGAGGAACTCTGGTGGACTTCAGTGGACCACAAACTCTGGACCAAAACCAGCCCTGCCACGGTGGCTGGTAAAATCTGGACCAGACTCTGTTTAATCCAATCCTAATGAACAAATACGAGGCGACAGGTAGCGTCCGTGTACCACTTTGCCTCGCATACTGTCACAATACACATACAACATCCATCAAAAACTAAGATACAATCTTTGTATGGACTGACCCTTTAATGAGCTACTCTTACCTATTTCAACCAGAGATGCCTTTCCAGTTTTACATATCTGATGTTGGTTGCACACTGATGTTATGAGCTCAACTTGACTACAGTTAGGATCTAAGCTATACTCTTGGAATAAGCTTTCCTTCCATTAATCACCTGTTCAATTAAAGCTTTTTTAGAAAACTTAGAGACACACTGATTGGACCGGTGGTGTTAGATAGAGTTTAACTTATAGAGTGGGGCTTACCACTGAATTCAGGGCAAAAATAATAATGTGAACAACAAAATCCAAGGGGTGGACAGAAGTTTTTTTCTAACTAATGACTATAATATCTGACATTTGCTATGTTTAAGTTTATGGAAAATATTTACTTTTAATAGATTCAACTGGCTGATAAAATCAACCACACGAAATGGCACGAAATGCTGAGTACAAAGTGCTAGTCAATCACAGGTTGAATCATTGACTTACTTACATAATCTCATTAACACATCAGCTAAATGTTAGCCGTCAAGATACACTGAGCACGTAGGTAACCATGGATCAAACTTAGCATGGCAGGATCACACAAATAACGTGCAGCTTCCTTCTAAAAATGCCAAATTTTTGCACAAAATATACAAAATAAAAGGAGGGGCGGTTGTTTACCTTGCCAGCACTACAGGACATCCAACCCCACCCTGATATCATGTCATATCCCTGCAATTAAAAGCCCTATCAATAAATGTGCCTACTGAGCTGGCATCTTACAGAGGTATCTGTTTCTGGTGATAAAGCACTTTGCATGCTTGCCAGTTGGGCTACAATGCCCTTCATTGTGTGCCCAACTTAAGATCAGTGCACAATGTAGTACCCATAGCAGTCAATCAAACCCACCTGGCACTAGTCTTACTGAAGAAAAGTGAACTCAGTTTGCAATGGGCACTCCACTTATTAGCTTCTTGCAGTGTTTAAATACGCCGTCGCCTTTATGTCTGTGCTGTAGAAAATGTGATTTCTTTCTTTTTTCCTTCTATGGCAATGTTCTAATGGCTAAAGCTGTTAGGATCAGAGGCTGAGGTGCTGACAGTTAATTGCCTATGTGTCATATGCTTCATGTAACAACTGCATTCACCTCTACCAATAAGCACAGAACCTATAAAGTTTATGTTTAAAGATGCTTCAGTTATTTTATAGGAAAACAATTATATGGTAAATATATTATATGATATAAAAAGAGGAGAAAATAGAAACTGTAGATAGATTATTGCCTACACTGTCTAATTTCTTCATACTACATATACTCACTCTTTAATCTTCACTATTACATTTTGATCCTTTTGCTCTAAGAATAATTTTGCCTAAGAAACTTGAATAAGCAGTAGTTTAATTGCCCAGAGAATTTTGAAAGACTCTCTCTTTCTCTTACTTTGAAATAATTGAATTCCATTTTCTCCTGTCTCGTGGTTTTGTCCCTTGTCAATAAAACTGAGAGCCTCGTCAATATAGCTTCATCTTCTGTTCTAGCCTAACACTGTACACTCGTAACATATCCAACATGACCAATCTATAGCAAACACACAGCTTTTTGGAAAAATTGAGATTTGAGAACAACAAACAAATAAGCAACAACAAATCCTAACCATTTTACATATTTTCCTTTTAATTATATTCATTCATGTTACTGCAATTACAGGAGTCTAAGGTTCTTCCCATAATAAGCTGGCTGTTTACTATGTATTTTAATGTCTAATGGGCCAACAACAGTTATACCCAAACTCACATTCTCTGAGCAGCCATACTGAACTTGGAGGACAAACTCATATGACAATGGCTGGCTAGAGGTAAGATTCATTCATATTCATGAATGTTCACACTGTGGATTTTTGTATAGTAAAAAAATGCTATTTTTATGAAAAAGTTGATAAAAAGAATATGCTTATAGCGTGTATGTGTATATATATATGTATATATATATATATTGTGAGCGATTAGCTCATGGGGATCACTTTTCAGAGGAAAAGATTCAGCATGGAGGCCAGTTTCTTTAAAATTTGGTGGCTTGCCAGGTTTATTATCACAGGTTTGCAAGATCAAAACACAAAGAAAACAAAACCTCGCTGCCTGGCTCTAAACTAAACAATCAGAAACAATTCCTCTCTATACAGTGTGGGGCTGTCCCTGACACCCACAAAACATGAGCGCAGTGCAAACCTTTATCTTTGAGTCCAAATTAGTACACAGAGCTCACTCATCTTTCGCCCTCTGAGATCCATGATAGAGCTTTCCTCTGCTCTCTTCCTGGTCATTAAATGCAGGTGGAGAGGGGTTTGAGTGGACCAGAAAGTCTGGGCCGGAACCAGCCCTGCCATGGTGGTTGGCAAAACCCGGGTCGGACTCTCGCTAGTCACCTCAAAATGATCGCATGCGAGGCGACAAGTCCATTATGGCGCCTCGCATAATGTCACATTTCCCCCCCTTTGCTCAAGCCCCTGGGGTGGACCAACTGTCCTGACCATGCAGTGGGCTCGGGAAAGACCATCAGCATTATTTGAAGCCTTCCGGCCCGGTTTTCCACTCAGAACTGGCTGTAAGGCCAGAAACCACCTAGTCACCAGGGTATTTTTCTCCCGGTTGTTACACATCCACTTAAGGGGGGCATAGCCTGAATGACCTTTGCAGCAGGTAGTATTTTAAGGTCCACTTGATAGCCAGGCACTCCTTCTTCTCCACAATGGCATAATTCCTTTCATGCCTGTTAAGCTTCCTGCTTAAGTAGACGACCGGGTGCTCCTCCCCGTCTCTGATCTGGGACAGAACAGCACCTACTCCCACCTCCGAGAAATCGGTTTGAGCAACAAACTCCTTTGTGAAGTCTGGGGTCAGGAGCACCGGCTGTACACAAAGGGCTTGCTTCAACTTCTGGAAGGCCTTCTCGGCTTCGGGACTGCACTTAACCATTCCTGACCCTCTACCCTTCGTCAGATTGGTCAGAGGAATGGCAATGGTGGCAAAGTCGGGGATGAAGCATCAGTAATACCCTGCAATCCCCAGGAAGGCAGGAACCTGTTTCTTGTTCACCGGTTGGGGCCACTTTTGAATGGCCTCGATCTTATTGGTCTGGGGCTTGATCAGACCCCGACCAAAAACATACCCAAGGAATTTGGCCTCCTCTAGACCTATGGCACACTTTTTCGGGTTGGCTTTTAAACCTGCTACCCTCAGCGAATCTACCACTGCCTGCACCTGGGGCAGATGTGATTCCCAATCTGGGCTGTGGATGACCACATCATCCAGATAGGCCGCTGCATAGGGCCGATGCGGCCTCAAATTTTTGTCCATCATCCTCTGAAAGGATGCAGGGGCCCCACGTAAACCAAATGGCATTCACTTGTATTGGAAGGACCCCTTCGGGGGTAGAGCAGGCTGTTTTTTCCTTTGCTGACTCCGTTAGGGGGATCTGCCAGTATCACTTAGTTAGGTCTAGGGTTGTTATGTACCAAGCACCTCCCAACCTATCCACAAGTACGTCAACACTTCATTCAGCTTCCTTAAATTGTTACAGAACCGGATAGTGCCATTGGGCTTTGGGACCAGTACTATAGGACTCGACCAGGTGCTGTGGGACTCCTCTATCACATCTAACTCCAACATGGTTTTTATTTCTCTCGCCACCGCCTCTCGTCTAGCCTCAGGTACTCAGTAGGGGTTTCACATTGACACGGACCCCTGGTTCCGTGATTATGTCATATTGTAGTACAGTGGTCAGTAGGGAAGAGAAAAAGTCTCTATTTTTACTGACAAATTCCTTAACGTTGTTTTGTTGCGTCAGTATGGGGACATCTGGGGTTAGGGGTAACCTGTCCTTTTGGGGAGTGGGCACCGCTATTAAACTCTCTCTCTCCTTCCATGGTTTTAGGAGATTAACATGGCAAATCTGCTCTGGTTTCCTTATCCCAGGCTGGTAAACTTTGTAGTTTACTTCCCCTACACTTTCCCTAATCTCAAAGTGACCCTGCCACTTTGCCAAAAATTTACTTTCAACCATGGGGACTAGCACCAGCACTCTGTCTCCGGGGTTAAAAGTTTGGGTTTTGGCACCCAGATTGTAAACCCTTCTCTGGGCTTTGCTCCATATGCTCTCATACAAGGGGCAGGACAGCTGCAATCTGTTCCTGCATCAAGGAGACGTGCTCTATGACGCTTCTATATGGGGTGGCCTCTCCTTCCCACGTCTCTTTTGCAACATTTAGTAGCCCCCTGGGATGTCTACCATACAAGAGTTCAAAGGGGGAATACCCCATAGATGCCTGCGGAACCTCTTGTATGGCAAATAAAGTTAGGGCAACACAAAATCCCAATTTTGCCTAACACCTTTTTTAGCATACTCTTGAGGGTCTTGTTAAACCTTTCCACCAGACCATCAGTTTGGGGGTGGTAGAGAGAAGTATGGAGATGGGAGATTTTGTACAACTTGCACAATTCTCTGGTCACTCTGGACATGAATGGGGTACCCTGATCCTTCAAGATTTCTTTAGGGATCCTCACCCAACTAAACACCTGGACCAGCTCCTTGGCGATAGTCTTAGTGGAGGTATTCCGCAAGGGTATGGCTTCAGGATCGCGGGTCGCATAGTCCAGGATTACCAGGATTTGCAGATTTTACTACTGCTCCCATGAGATCCATGCCAATACGCTCAAATGGCACTTCAATTATGGGAAGTGAGACAAGGGGACTATGAAAATGGGGTGACGGGGCCGTCATTTGACACTCAGGGCGTGATTCACAATATTGTTTGACGTCTGCATACAACCCAGGCCAGAAGAATCTCTGGGTTATTCTCTCCCTGGTTTTCTCCATACACAGATGTCTCCCCATTACATGCCCATGGGCGAGATCTAGCACCATCCTGCGGAAGGGTTTGGGAACCATTAGCTGTTCCCCTTCGTCCTCCCCGTGTTTCACCACCTGATACAACAAATCATTTTTAAGCTTAATGTAGGGAAAAAAAAAACCCCAATTATGGTCCGCAGGTTCCCCATCCATCACTTTCACGTTTTCTCTGGCTCTAAGGAGAGTGACATCCCGTAGTTGTTCTGTACATAAGTCCTCTCTCTAAGTCAGGTACTACATTCGATTCACTCTCACGGTCAGGGTCAAAGACATTGTCGGGGTCATTAGCCCTCTGCTGTGAGCTATCTTCCAACTCCTCTGGCTCCCCAGCCAGTACAGGAAAAAGAAGAGTGTCTCCTTCTTCCTCGGTCCTGCCACCAGTCTCCCCTTCCATTTCGCAAAACAGATCTGCTGAGAGGTCCTGTGCTTCTGCAGCAGGGGGAGCTCTATCCTCCAGACTCCCTGTGCCTTCCCATAACTTCCAAAAATGGGGAAAATCCCTGCCCACTAGGGCGTCATAAAGTAGTGAAGGTACCACCCCCACTAAATGAGTCACACTACCGCAAGGGGTGTCAATCTCAACCACCGCCGTCTGGTAGTCACGAGTGTTCCCATGGATGCAAATGACTTTGACAGTGCTAGGGTGTGACCTTGCAGGGTTTACACTATTGCTTTTTAGTACCAATGTTACCACACTACCCGAGTCAAGCAGTGCAGTGACTGGTCTCCCATCAACAAAAATCACACACATTTGCTTCTCCATGCGACTTGAACATGATGCTGTATATGAAACCTGTGCAAAAATAGAAAGGCATCTATTCGCATAAGTATAATCGCATTACATGGCTTTATCATTCAGCGGGCAATTGGCAGCAATATGGCCCAATGCATGGCATTGGTAGCACTGTATATGTTCTATATCCAGTCCTCTCAAGGGTCCCCTTGTGGGGTGCAGATGGGCGCAACAAGTCCTCAGCAGCCGTGTATCTCTCAATGAGGTCCACCAGTTGGCTTGCATTTTTGGGGTTTCCATGGCTGACCCATTTCCTCAAAGCAGCAGGGAGCACCTGTAGATAGCGGTCCATGACCACACACTCCACAATCTGCAGATCTGGCAAAGTCTCTTGCTGTAGCCATTTCCTTTTAGGGTGAACTAAGTCGAATGTCTGTGAACGGGGTGGCTTGTCGGTGTGGTAGGTCCACTGATGCGCACGTTGGGCCCGGACTGCCATGGGGTCCCCCAGGCATCCAAGTATCTCTGTCTTTAGAGTCTCATAGTCCTGGGCCTTATCTATTTCCAGATCAAAATAGGTTTTTTGGGGTTTACCTGTCAAGAACAGTGCTAACAGTCCCACCTACTGTTCTTTTTGCCATCCTTCCCGAAGAGAGACTCTTTTAAAGGTCGTGAGGTATGCCTCCATGTCATCCGCAGGTGTCATCTTCTGCATATGGTAAGAGGCATGTACTAACTTTGGTTCCAATGTCACGGGAGGCGCGGGCCCCTTCTTTAACTCCAGCAGGGCCTCCTGTTCGTCTGCTGTTGTGCTGCGATAGCCTGGTGACTTTGCTCCCACTGAGCTGCAGTGGCTTCTGTGGCATGGAGGTTGGTTTCCTGCTGAGCTGCAATGGCTGCTGAGTTGCCTCCTGCTGAGCCGCCTGTTGTACTGCAGCGGCTTCTGCAACCCAGAGGTTGGTTTCCTGCTGAGCTGCAATGGCCTGCCAAGTTGCCTCCTGCTGAGCTGCCTGTTGTGCTGCAGCAGCCTCTGCAACCCGGAGGTTGGTTTCTTGCTGAGCTGCAATGGCCTGCTGAGTTGCCTCCTGCTGAGCCGCCTGTTGTGCTGCAGCAGCCTCTGCAACCCGGAGGTTGGTTTCTTGCTGAGCTGCAATGGCCTGCTGAATTGCCTCCTGCTGAGCAACCTGTTGTTCTGCAGCATCCTCTGCGACCCGGAGGTTGGTTCCCTACAGAGCCACGTGTTGTGCTGCAGCCACCTCTATGACCTGGCGGTTGGTTTCCCGCTGAGCTGCCTGTTGTGCTGCAGCGGCCTCTGTGACCTGGTGGTTGGTTTCCTGATGGGCTGCATTGGCTTGTAGCAGGGCCTTCAACATTTCCTCCATCTTGGAAAGTCGTCTTGCTGAACTCCACCACGTGTGGGCAATTAGCTCCTGGGGATCACTTTTCAGAGGAAAAGATTTAGCATGGAGGTCAGTTTCTTTAAAATCTGACAGCTTGCCAGTTTTATTATCACAGGTTTGCAAACACATTAAAAAAACAGAAAACAAAACCTCACTGTCCGGTGCTAAACTAAACAATCGGGTTCTTCTCTATAAAGTGTGGGACTGTCCCCGACACCCACAAAATATAACCACAGTGCAAACCTTTATCTTTGAGTCCAAATTAGTACACAGTGCTCACTCAGCTTTCTCCCTCTGAGATCCAGGATATAGCTCCTCTGTTCTCTTCCTGGTCATTAAATGCAGATGGAGAGGGGTCTGAGCGGACCAGAAAATTCGGGCCAGAACCAGCCCTGCCACGGTGGCTGGCACAACCCGGATTGGACTCTCGCTAGTCGCCTCAAAATGATCGCATACGAGGCGACAAGTTTTGCCCATCCATTATAGTGCATTGCATAACATCACAATATATATATATGTATTTATATATATCACATGAACTTTAATGGCATCCCAGTCTTAGTCCGCAGGGTTCAATATTGAGTTGGCCCACTTTTGCATCTATAACAACTTCAACTCTTCTGGGAAGGTTGTCCACAAGGTCTAGGAGTGTGTCTATGGGAATGTTTGACCATTCTACAAGAAGTGCATTTGTGAGGTCAGGCACTGATGTTGGATGAGAAGGCCTGGCTCGCAGTCTCCACTCAAACACAAGTAAAAAGGCACAAAGAAACAAATATTCCAAAGATAATGTACCTACAAAAAATTGTAGGAATATTATGGTCTGTATAGGGGGAATGGACCAATCTCCAACCACTAGTCAATGCAACAAATAGTAAAATTAGAGTCTGTGACTTTAAAGTCCATTTACTGAGGGCAGCCACCAACGTGGAAACAGAAGCAGGTTCCAGCAACAGCTGAGAATAAACAAGAAGGAGAGGCTCCTTTATGTGTAGGAGTTAAAAACAATTTGACGAAATATAAAATTGGCAACTCACAAGGGTAAAGGTACAGCAAGC
Source organism: Glandirana rugosa (assembly GCA_018402905.1). Taxonomy (NCBI): domain Eukaryota; kingdom Metazoa; phylum Chordata; class Amphibia; order Anura; family Ranidae; genus Glandirana; species Glandirana rugosa. Next base: position 239,346 of record BLSH010030827.1, read on the forward strand.
ACATCTGTAAGGAATGTGGATATCCCAATGAGCTCCCGCCAGTGAACATTGATGTTTTTTCTCTGCTCTAATTCATCCCAAAAGTGTTCTGTCGGGTTGAGGTGCAGGCCAGTCAAGTTACGCCATCCTAAACTCACTCATCCATATTTTTATGGACCTTACTTTGTGCACTGGTCCAAATCATTTGGTGGAGGGGGGATTATGGTTTCGGGTTGTTTTTAAGGGGTTGGGCCTGGCCCCTTAGTTCCAGTGAAGGGAGTTCTTAAGGCATCAGCATACCAAGACATTTTGGACAATTTCATGCCCCCAACTTTGTGGGAACAGTTTGGGGATGGCCCCTTCCTGTTCCAACATGACTGTGCACCAGTGCACAAAGCAAGGTCCATAAAGACATGGATGAGCGAGTTTAGGGTTGAGGAACTTGACTGGCCTGACCTCAACCCAATAGAACACCTTTGGGATGAATTAGAGCAGAGACTGCGAGCCAGGCCTTCTCATCCAACATCAGTGCCTGACCTCACAAATGCGCTTCTGGAAGAGTGGTCAAACACTCCTAAACCTTGTGGACAGTCTTCCCAGAAGAGTTGAAGCTGTTATAGTTGCAAAGGGTGGGCCAACTCAATATTGAACCCTACAGACTAAGACTGGGATGTGATTAAAGTTCATGTGCGTCTATTCTTTTGACAATATAGTGTGTGTGTGTATGTACTAGGGTCTAGAAGTCCATGTTATTTTTGCAGGGACCCCAAAGCCATTTTTTGCTGATTGGGAGGCTGTATGCCACCCGTGGCAATCCCTCCTGGAATGCATACAGGACCCAAAGGAAGGATGTAGCACGTTACCGTAAAATTTACATTATAGATGAAAAAAAAATTGTATATTTTAACCACTTCCGGACCGCCCACCGCACATTTGAATTTGAACAAGGTGTTACTGCCGAAATGCGTCAGCTTGTTTGTACATGGTCATTGCACAATAAACCTAATCGCAAGCATTTCTGGAGTGCCGATTCATATTTTTTGAATATCACTGCATATTTACTGCGGCAGGATGGCCCGGCTGTGAGAAACAACGTACCTGTATGTTGTTTCCTCCTTGGGTCTGGGCCACCAGAAACCCGCTCCCGCTGTGATTGGACACAGTGGGAGCCAATCAGACGCCAGGACCCGCCAATCGTTCACAGGAAAGGCAGAACGTAAACAAGGCAGACTGCTGTTCTGTCAGAGAGGAAGCTAAGCATAAACACGGATCTCTGTTTTCCTCCAGTTAAGCCATCCCACGCACAGTTAGAAATCACTCCCTAGGAGTACACTTAGCCCTTTGAGCACCCCTGATGTTAACCCCTTCCCTGCCAGTGGTATTAGTATTGTGAGAGTGCATTTTGTTAGCACTGATCACTGAATTAATGTCACTGACCTCCAAAAAGTTTCACTTAGTGTCTGATTTGTGCCGCAATGTTGCAGTCCCACAAAAGTTGCTGATCGCCGCCATTACTAGTAAAAATAAAAATAAAAATGCCATAAAAATATCCCATAGTTTGTAGACGCGATAACTTTTGCGTAAACCAATCAATATATGCTTTTTGGGATTTTTTTTACCAAAAATATGTAGCAAAATACATATTGGCCTAAACTGATGAAGACATTTGATTTTTTACATTTTTTTTATTGAATGTGTTTTAGCCTGCATTCACATAGGGGCGACCCGACTTCGGCGCGACTTCACTAAACGACTTCAGCGCGACTTCCAGAGCGACTTCAAGGACCTCAGGCGACTTTACAATACGACTTTTGCCAGGCGACTTTGCCTTGACCAATCAGAGAAGGGAGGGAGGGGGCTGCCTAAAAATAAATTATTTTCTGTAAAGTCGCTTCCATGTAGATGGGGATCCGACTTGGAGGCGACTTCTATTGAATCCTATGGGCACAAGTCGGATAGAAGTAGCCTAGAAGTAGTACAGGAACCTTTTCAGAAGTCGCCTTAAAGTCGGAGCGACTTCAGTCGTGTATTTTATGACAGAACCCATTCATCTCAATGGGATGTCAAGCCTCAAGCGACTTGGGGCGACTTGAGGCAACTCGCAAGTCGCCCCTGTGTGAACGACCACTTTCAAAATTGTCTGTCTTTTTTTTGTTGATAGGGCAAAAAATCAAAACCGCAGAGGTGATGAAATACCACCAAAAGAAATCTCCATTTGTTGGAAAAAAAGGACATACATTTTGTTTGGGTACAGCGTCGCATGAACGGGCAATTGTCAGTTAAAGTAACGTAATGCCATATCGCAAAAAAATGGCCTGGTCATGAATGGGGTGAAACCTTCCGGGGTTGAAGTGGTTAAAGTTCTGTAGTAGCACTGACATTTTCAAAGAGAAAAAAAATTGTTTTAAATTGACAGAAAATTACATTTCATTGCCAGCTTACCAAACCTCTTTTTGGAGTTCGCTGCTTGCGAGTTAAAACCAGGTTTTTTTGCTATAAAATTACTTAGAACACCCAAACATTATATATTTTTTTTAACACCCTAGAGAATAAAATGGCGACCTCTGCAAAACTTTGTCACACCGTATTTGCGCAGCGGTCTTACAAGAGCGATTTTTTTAAAAAAAATTCAGGTTTATTGAGTTAAAAAATAAGACAGCAGTAAAGTTAGGCCATTCTTTTTCCCATTATGTGAAAGATAATGTTACGCTGAGTAAAATGATACCCAACATGTCATGCTTCAAATTTGCGTCCGCTCGCAAAATGGCGACAACTTTGCAACATGAAAATCTCCATTGGCGACGTTTAAAGAATTCTACAGATTAGCAGTTTTGAGTTACAGAGGAGGTCTTGTGCTAAAATTATTGCTCTCGCTTTTAATGACCGCGGCGATACCTCACATGTGTGGTGTGCACACCGTTTTCATATGTGGCCAGCATAGGTGTGCGCAGCCTTTTGCATTAGGGTGTGCACCCCAAAGCTCAAACACACATTAACAGTATATTTATATACACACACACACACACATACATACACACTCTTATAGCAGAGCCGGTTCAGTGAAAGAGAAGTACGGTAGCTCTTCAATAATGGTGAAACTGGTCAGAGGGAGATATTTCCCATCTCTCCACTGTCACACAGAGCAGTAATGCTAATGTGCTTGGAGTGATTAGGGTGTGCTCAGGCACACCTGGCCCACCCCCTGCGCACGCCTATGGTCGGTGGGACTTACGTATGCATTCGCTCCTGCGCGCAAGCTTGCAGGAATGGGGCACTTTAAATTTTGGGGTTTTTTTTTTAATTATTTATTTTACTTTTTAATTTTTATTTTTACACTGTTCTTTTTTTTAAAAAAAAAAATTGGTCACTTTTAGTCCTATTATAAGAAATGTAAACATTCCTTGCAATAGAAAAAAGCATGACAGGTGCTCTTAAATATGAGATCTGGGGTTAAAAAGACCTCAGATCTCATATTTACACTTAAATGCAGAAAAAAAAAATTATTCGAAAAAAATGAGTGCAAAAAAAAAATGGGACCTTTAAGACCATTGGGCGGAAGTGATGTCGCTTCCGCCCAGCCATGTTATGGAGCCGGGTGAATGGTGAATGTTATGGAGCTGGGGGGAACGGACCCGATCATCTCCGCCGCTGCCGGCGGGTCCGGTAAGCGGTGGAGATGACCAGAAAGCGGCGGGGGGGGGGCCACCTCTCCCGCCGCTGATAAAAGTGATCTTGCGGCGAATCTGCTGCTAAGACCACTTTTATCTTGTGCAGAATCGCCTGCAGAAAAAAATGGGGTAGCTATCTGCTACCATAACAACGGTATTCCCCTTCAAACGGCCGCCGTCATATCGGTCTTAAAGTGGTTAAAAAAAATGCAACAAACAGACATTTCAAAATACATGTTTTTGAAACTTAAAATAGGATTAGGACACCCCCAGGCGTGTTCTTTATTTAGGCCTGTTTCACTTTAATCGCTTGCTCCCAGCCAAATAGAAATCTTTTTTTTGCATTGGTACATTGGTTCCTCAGGGCAGTGACCACCCTGTGCTATTTTTTTACAACCTCTTGCCGAAGCCTAAAACATTGGCATTTTTGGTTTGATAGATTCTGCTCCCATTTATTTTAATGGGGTTTGGGTTCACCATCCAAACTTCTTTGAAGTTCACTGAACCCTACTCAAAGCGAAACCAGGGCAGTTCGACTCATCACTACATGGGAAATGAAGTGTCTGATTTTCCGACAAATCACAAGAATAATAGAGCTTTCAGAGTAGCCTAATGTATGTGGAGTGGCGCACTTAGGGATACAGAAGAAACTTCCAAAAATAACAAACAACAAGACCGTTAGTATTTCTTGCCCAACAAAAGAAAACATTTTTTTTACTCTTTTACTTAGATGAATGCGTGTTTGAAAATTGCATCTCTCAATTTGACTGAATAACTACAAGAATAATAGTCTTTCTCCATATGACCTTATACTTGTGAAATAGAATGCATTAATTTGTGTAGTAAGGAAAGAGAACTTGGAAACACACAATAATAAACAGCATATTTCTTGCCAAACGATAACAGTCATTTTTTTGTTGTGGTTTTAGGTATGCATGCATCGGTAATTGAGTTTCTGGATTTCAGACAATCAGCTTAATACACCTTTGAAATATATTTTATTGATTACACGCATTTATATAGCACCAACAATTCACTAAGCGCTACCCCTGTAGGAGCCGCTGGAAAGGATGGGTCCTCTTCTTTGCCAAAACCTTCTTAAGAGCCTCAGCCCCTTTGACACACCAGATTGAGTGTACAAACATACAATATCACAGAAAATCAATGAAAGTAACACTTGTACCCAATAATGGTGCTAAATCTAAGAAAACAGGCACCAAATCAGGTAGTAAAGGCAAACTTAATATATTGTCACCCAATAGTGTTGACTACTAGGCAAGCATAAAATGGATTAACAATAGTAACAATGCAATTTAGCATACAAAGTGGGTAACAGTAGGGTCTAGGCATAAGATACCATTTGGTGTCCAGATCATCAAACACAGTAGCAAGGCCACCTCAAGTGCCAGAGCAAATTTATGGTGGCGATGCTAGTCCTAGACCGATTGGGTATGCATTCCACAAAGGAAAAGGTGGATGATAGTGGATGGGGCAAGGGAACAAAGGGGCATGTAGTTTAATTATTATGGGAGGGGCAGTCCTTTGAGATGTTCTTCTGTTGACTATAATTGGGGACCTTTAAAAGTGTCTTTGCACCAGCGGCGGCTGGTCAATAAGGGGCGCTTGGGCGCCGCCTCCCTGCTGGGAAGAAGAAGAAAAAAAGTCAGCCGACCCCTAAAGGAGGCGCCGGTATATTGACTTTTTTTTTCTTCGGCTCCAGCTGACAGCTGAAGTGAACCAATTGGTTAGTCCTAAAAGTCTATGTATGTGTGCTGAACTAGTGAACATACATAGACTGATTGGCTGCCCTGAGCCAGTAACTGCCAGTGATTGGCTTGTCACTGTGCTGTGGGGCGAGTCCAGAGCAGCTGACTCAAGGAGATGAGGACTCGGAGGTACTGTGCTGCTGTGTAATGGCTCCCTGAGCCCCAGATAGGGGTATACAGAGTCACCAGATAGCACTATACACTTACAGAGCACCAGATAGCAGTATACAGAGCCCCAGATAGAAGTATACAGAACCTCAGATAGCAGTACACAGAGCCCCAGATAGCAGTATACAGAGTCACCCTATGGCAGTATACAGAGCCACAAATAGCAGTATACAGAGCCCCAGATAGCAGTATATAGAGTCACCATATCGCAGTATACAGAGCCCCAGATAGCAGTATATAGAGTCACCATATCGCAGTATACAGAGCCCCAGATAGGGTATACAGTCACCAGATAGGGTATACAGAGCCACCATATCGCAGTATACATGTAGCGGTACCCCCGAAGGAGCTGCTATTGTAATTTATATTTGTTCCCGGGCCTCCCTCTGATTATCCTGCAGCCAGTCACCATGTATTTTTACACTGCCAGGTGCACACACACAATCCTGCTTGTTTTCAATGACCAGTCTAGGGGATGAATTTTCAATGCTTTATTGTAGAACTTGGATAGGAGAAGGGAAAGCATAGGATACTCCAGGTTCACTGACTCCTGATGAGGACAACTTCTCCCTAGCTTCATTTAGCAGGCTGACCTCAGTGGTGCACTTAACAAACTGGTCCTAATGAAATAAGTCCATCTTTAACCACTTCAGATCCGCGCTATTGCCGAAGTATGGCTCGTCCCCTGTGCACGCTCCTCGCGCGCCCCCTGCGCGAGCGTGCCCGTGGCTCGGGCGGACTCGACGTCCGCCCGGACCCACCGATCACTTTCAGGAGCCTCAGAACGGGGAACCGCGTATGTAAACACTGCGGTTCCCCGTTCTGTGATAGGGGACATGACAGATCTACTGATCCCTGTCACTGGGATCAGTTAGATCTGTTATGTCCCGACCAGCCCCGCCCCCTCACAGTTAGAACACACCCAGGGAACATTGTTAACCCCTTCACTGCCCCCTGCTGGTTAACCCCTTCAATGCCAATGACATTTACACAGTAATCAGTGGATATTTAAATTTCTGATCGCTGTATAAATGTCATTGGTCTCAAAAATGTGTAAAAAATGTCCGACATGTCTGCTGCAATATCACAGTCCCGATAAAAATCGCAGATCGCCGCCATTACTAGTAAAAAAAAAAATAATAATAAAAGCGCCATAAATCAATTCCCAGTTTGTAGACGCGATAACTTTTTATAGGGCCATTGACTAACATGGAGAGCTGCAAAAAACGCCAGAAAACGCCGGCGTCAAAAAACGTCCGTGTGTATGAGGCCTAAGGATAGCAACAAAGCAACAAAAAATAAATAAATAAAATAAATAAATAAACATTACATAAACATTCAATTACAAAAACAAATCAATGAAATCAAGCAGAACATGCTAGTTTAAAGAGATGAGTTTTGTGACGCGATTTAAAGATGGGTAGAAAGACAATGTTGCGGCTGTCAGGAGGCAGGGTATTCAAAAGTCAAGGGGCAGAGTCATAAAAGCTTGCATTCCCATAGTGGTCAGGTGGGCAAATGGTACATTGCGATGGATGGAAGAAGAAGGCCGGAGAGTGTGGTCAAGTGGCAATTGACCTAAAACCATGAAGGCACCATCAGATGGAAAGTCAATTAGCTACAATTCAAGGAACCCCTAGCAACCTCTGGAGGAAACCTAGGGCTCCACAGAACCCAGGTTGAGAGTGGCTGCTCTAATGGCTACTGCTGTATTGTGGAGCCATCTGTCCATTAACGGAATAGAGCAGAGTAGGACAATAATGCTAAAAAAAAGCTCCAGTGCCACCAACCATTAGGCCTTGTAAATAACGAGGCAAACCAGGAAAATATATGCAACGCCAAACAATCTACACTTCATGAAAATTGGTATATAAAAGCAAAACACTAGGCAGATATTGAAGATCAAATTTAATGTAGCTCTGTATTTATTAACCACTTCCTTACTGGGCACTTAAACCCCCCTCCTGCCCAGACCAATTTTTGGCTTTCAGCGCTGTCGCATTTTGAATGAGAATTGCGTGGTCGTGTGACGTTGTACCCAAACTAAATTTATATCATTTTTTTCCCACAAATAGAGCTTTCTTTTGGTGGTATTTGATCCCCTCTGCGTCATTTCTGATCGCCTCTATAAACAAACAAAGAGCGTTGATTTTGAAAAAAAAACAATATTTTTTCCTTTTTGCTATAATAAATATCCAAAAAAAAAAAATTATTCATCAGTTTTGGCCAATATATATTCTTCTACATATTTTTGGTAAAAAAAAATTACAATAGGCGTATATTGATTGGTTTGCGCAAAAGTTATCACATCTACAAACTATGGGAATTGATTTATGGCGTTTTTATTATTTATTTTGTTTTACTAGTAATGGCGGCGATCTGCGATTTTTAGCGGTACTGCGATATTGGGGCGGACATGACGGACATTTTTGACACTTTTTTGGGATCAATGACATTTATACTGCGATCAGAAATGTAAATGTCCACTGATTACTGTATAAAGGTCATTGGCAGTGAAGGGGTTAACCTGCAGGGGGCAGTGAAGGGGTTAACAATGTTCCCTAGGTGTGTTCTAACTGTGGGGGGGGGGGGGTGGGTTGGCCGGGACATAGGCCGGGACATAACAGATCTAACTGATCCCAGTGGCAGGGATCAGTAGATCTGTCATGTCCCCTTCAACAGAACGGAGAACCGCCGTGTTTACATCGGCGGTTCCCCGTTCTGCAGGTCTGACAAGGGACGTGGCGTGCGGCGGGCGCGTGCGCGCGCTGCTTGTGAGTGCGTGCCAGGAGCGCGCACATGGCCAGGACGTCCTTGGACGTCCACCCGGCAATTCAGATCCGCGCTGGAGCCGTACTTTGGCTATAGCGTGGATCTGAACGGGTTAATAAACCATCAATTTATTATTTTTTTTAAAATGCAAATGGTGTAAGTTTCTGAATATACTTGACTCAGCTCATTCCAATCTCTTATAAAGAAACACTGAGACCGAGAGAGGGAAAGGCAGGTCTGGGACCCTATCAGATGTGGAGAATGCAAACATTCTAATAAGAGTCATGCTAATAAAAATAGAAAGCAGAAAGTTGACCTTATCAGTCTGCTGCTGCTCCTTCACTTTCTAGTCAAGGTCCGGGGGGTGGGTAGATGACACTTTGATATTAACCACTTGGCACATACACCCCTTCCTGCCCAGGCCAAATTTCAGCTTTCAGTGCTGTCACTCTTTGAATGACAATTGCACGGTCATGCAACACTGCACCCATGTGAAATTGTCATGAAAAATCTTTATTTTCAAACAAATAGAGCTTTCTTTTGGTGGTATTTAATCGCCACTGGGGTTTTTATTTTTTGATAAACAAACAAAAAGGACCACAAATTTTGAAAAAAAAAAAAACAGTTTTCATAGTTTGTGATAAAATTTTGCGAACAGGTAATTTTCTCCTTCACTGATGTGCGCCGATGAGGATGTACTGATGAAAACTGTCCATGTATGCCCTCCCAGCAGATTAGGCCCGCGCTGTAGCCGTCTTTCTAGGACTACAAGTGGTTTATGTTACTTGTTAGTCGTGTTAACACTATAGCACAACTGATTGACTCTATGTGCTGCTTCTCCCTAACCTTTTCTGAGCTCTGCTGTACAAAGACTGCAAGAGACTGATACCAACTCTAATTCGGGTACTTATACTGCTTGCATTTAAAAAATGTAATGCTGTATTAAAGAATACAGATCTGCACCTCCTCCCATGCTCGCTTCCAGGGCTTCTCCAGAGCCTCTCCCATCCTCTGGAATTCCCTGCCCCAGTATGTCTGGTTAGCCTCTACCCTGTCCGCCTTTAGGCGATCCCTGAAAACTCACTTAATCAGGGAAGCCTATCCCACCTCCACCTAAGAACTGTACCCGAGTCACCTCCATCAGATCATCCCCTGCAGCTATCACCTTTTGTACCACCTCCCTCTCCCTTTAGACTGTAAGCTCTATAAGCAGGGTCCCCCTGTTCCTACTGTAGTGAACTGTATTGTAATTGTATTTATAACAAAAAATTGCAGAACGATTTACCTTTAACCTTACTTTTAATTTCATCTACATTCTTTCTATGTAAATGGGGGCAAAAAATAATATTATCTGGCTATTTTCTTTCGAGCTGAGACCACTGAGAAAAATGCATCTAGTTTTATACATGGTGTGTGGGCATCTTCTGTGCTAATTTAATGTTTGTTTATTATTATTATTATAATACAGGATTTATATAGTGCCGACCGTTTTCGCAGCGCTTTACAATATTAGGGCAGATAGTACAATTACAATACAATTCAATAAAGGGGGAATCAGAGGGCCCTGCTCGTTAGAGCTTACAATCTAAGAGATGTTTATCATGACTATTTTCTTTTCATTCTCTGTAGAAGTGTTTTTATGATTGTGATTAAACTTCTTGAACGTGTAAATCCTGAGGATTTGGGTTCTGAGATTGTGGGTCCTGAGGAAGCAGGACATCCGCAAAATGCGTAGAACTTTTTTTAGGCCTCATACACACGGAAGTTTTTTGACGCCGGTGTTTTCTGGCATTTTTTCAGCTCTCCATGTTAGTCAATGGCCCCATAAAAATGCAGAAGTTTTTGAGCTGTAGAGGGCATCGGAGATAGTGAGCTGAAACTAGAACCCACGGCCAGCGCGTTCTGAGGCTGTAACATTTTGGCATTTTTGACGCCGACAAACGCTAACGCTCACTAACGCTGAACCGGCATTTTTTGACGCCAACGTTTTTAGGTTGAAAAATAATAGAGGGCTCATTTTTAAAAAAAAAAACGCCTATTGATCACTAACGCTCATTAACACCGATGCATAACGCCAAAAAACGTCAATTTTTCTTTCCCTGACGTCGGGCCCGAAGTTTTGTTTATTTTTTAAGAAACGTCCGTGTGTATGAGGCCTTAAGGATGCACATTGCTGTAATGTGACGTACCAGTTTGATACATCATTTTTTTTAAGATGTTGATGGTTGCAAAATTTTTAAATTGTACTTAATAAAGCTGAAAATTAAATTCTTTACCCAAAAGAAATTTCGTACCAAAACTGACCTAGCAGATAGCGAACCCAATATCTCGCTACCTATGTGGTCGTACTTTCAGGCTAGACACTACCTTAATGACCCGAAAATGAAAGACAAAATCAATCGAGAACTCACCCCGTTTGAAAAATTATGAACATCGCCCTCTCATCAACAGCACTTAATCTCTAAAATCCACTCCCTCTTGTCAGCCGTCGGACAAGACCTATTCCCCCAATTTACTAAACTCTGGGACAAAGATGCAAAAAACCACCTCACCGAATCTGATTGGGAGGACATCTGCACCACAGTATATAAGGGCACACTGAATGTCACAACACAAGAACATAATTATAAAATCCTAACCCACTGGTATAGGACCCCATCCTATCTCCACAGGATGTACCCTCAGGTTTCTAATACGTGCTGGAGGTGCAATTCTCTACCAGGCACAATGCTACACATCTGGTGGGAATGCCCCCAAATCAAACCATTCTGGTCTCAAGTACACAAAATAATCCAAAAGGTCACCACATATTCCATTGATTTCTCCTTTCAACAATACCTACTGCAACACTCGAGAGTCTTAAAACATTCATTCAGGAAGTCCCTCACGATGCACATGATAAACACAGCCAGAATGTGTATTCCAGCCCTATGGAGACAAACACGCTCTCCAACGCTCAAAGACTGGTTCTCGCGGCTAAACAGAGTTAGGGACATGGAGGAGCTAATCGCCACTTCCCTTGACAACGCGGACAAATTCAGAAAGATTTGGTCATGCTGGACCCACTTTCAAGTGACCAACGATTATCAAGCAGGTCACGTATAAATTATCCCACATACTCCCTGATACCCGGTATCGGCTACTAGACTATGGGGTGGCCAGACGTGGTAGACCCCTGGAGTAAATCTCAGGAAGCGTCTTCTGTACCCCTCTGATCCAACACTAGGCACCCTCTCCACCCTTTCCCCCTTCCCTTACCCCCTCCCCCCCCTCTCCCTGTTCCCTCTTCCTTCACCTCATACCCAAAAAAAAAGTATAATAGAAAAACTCTAACACACGCTCACCCTAATAGTGAAATATACATAGTTCTTTGTAAGAACAATCTAAGGTTACAACCCCACAAATACAGATTTGTATATGAAATATGCTTTTATTTCTGCTATGCTCTATGTCTTTTTCAACGCAGATATGACCTTGTTATTGTTTGTGGCTGAACGTGTTTGTACACTATCTTAATTGAACAATAAAAATTTGTATGGGAAAAAAAATAAATAAAGTTAAAAAACTTTTTTTAGATATACTATACATCATTTGTCTGGTATAGTTTATGGTGGGAATTAGTGGTATATTTAACGTCCCAATGAGTCCTCAAATTCCCTATGCTATTTTCTTTCCAGGTTAAATGTTCTTCATAGAGTGAATCAGGAAAATACTGCATTGTGGCCAATATATATATCTGACAATCAATGTAAACAAGTATTTATTTCCTATAATCATCAGCTCCATATAGTGGCTATAATGTGGTGTTTCTCTGATTCACTCTATTCTCTATGAATGAAGAACATGCAACCCGGAGATAAAATATTTTAAGAATATTGCTTTGTAGTGCTACCCCTGAAGGAGCCACTGCAATTTTAGCAGGTTCTTTCTAAAATTTAGTGCAGAGGCAGCCAGGGACATAACAACAGTTCATCCACTCTTGGCTCAGTAATCAGTCTAGGAGATGTCTTTTTATGATTTTTATTGTCAAAGAAATTGGATGGGGTGTAGGGTGATATGGGATACTCCATGAATATATGCCGGGAGTCTCCCTGAATAGTCTCACAATGTCACAGGATTAACAGATGCCTCCTTCCAGTATCCACTGGACCCTCTTTAGTGAGAGGCAGCTTAATGTCCACAATGCCACAGGACAGCCAGACCTCCTTTTACTTCAACCAGGCATTCTTCAGTGAGCTCTCCAGACCAAGATCCTTAAGTGAAAGTTTCCTTGATTAGCAAATATGGATCCTTAGGAGTAGACACCCCCCAGCTATGTCACAGTCAGGACCTCAATAAATATTAGATGGAACCAGGACCAGGCCCATCCAGACAAGCGGATTCTGTTCAACAGGGCAAAGGGCCCTTCTGCTCGAAATCCATTTATATGCCTCTCCAGCCACCTACTGGGCACCCTTCCCCAGGGATTTGCTGAAGCATGCTAAATATTCAGGTTGCCCATTTGCCTTGCTTAACCCCCTATGTTCCAGAAGCCTATGGAAAGCAGTGAACAGCAATCAAACCTGCACCCTGTGAGATCCAGAACAGCCAAAATCAATCAACAACTGCTCCAGTGATTACAGAGGAGCCAAGAAAACAAAATCTGCTCAACATCCCAGCAACACAACTATGAAGGTGCTACTCTTTGCTGCCCCCATTCACACAGAATTAATGTGCATGTTTCACAGGATGAGTAACACATTTTCCTGGTGCCTCCATGGCAGCATACTGATGATAGAGATCCGCCTCGACTCCTCCTCAGGGTCAGTGAATAGCATAAAAGGAATACATAACTCCTCCCCCAGCATTCTCTTTTCTTTCCTCATACCTTTTGACCGGTGAAGAGTAGCAGCATGTCCCTACCTCTGCAACACGGCAGCCTGTTCTTGGGCCACTAACTGTGCTAATAAGACAGGGAGCCCCTTCTGTGTATCTTTTGAAGTATGTAGAGTTTCCTCAAAGGAACACAGGCTGCCTTCTGGTTGGTAAATATGAGTGGATGCACAGCAGGATCAACTCTTTGCTTCTTTTCCTTCCAGTTTTTCTCCTCAAAGGTTTTTTTACAAAACAAAGGTCTTCCTTAATATGTATGGCCCCTTTAAGCTGGGTTTACACTACCTACGGCCACAGCTCACAGCAGGGGGTCCGGCGTGTCCCTGTTCTCCGTTTCAGGTGCAAATCAGGTCTGAATTTGGACCTGAAACGGACCAGAAGACGAACAGGACTCTTTCCAGTGTGCTCCGCGGCTACCGTGGAGGTGTGTGAACCGGCTCCATTGACAGCCGGTCCCACTCTCCTGTCATGGGAATTGGATGAGGAGAAACCCGCATCCAATTCACATAAGTGTGAACCCAGCCTTAAAGTGTTACTAAACCCAGTAATATGAAAATAGTTAATCCACCCCCACCCCCCCCCCAGTGCCTACAGCTTTAAATCTTTTTTTTACATTAAAATACTGCCATTATATACCTTTTTGGGTGATCTGTATACCACGGCCACATGATAAACTGCAGGGTCTGCCTGAGTGCTGAGAGGGGAGATAGCCTGTGTCCTCATACTGTTATAGGAGGTGGATCATCCATCATTCAAGATGTGACAACCAACCCACTGTGTTCTTTTTTTAGTTATTAGGCATGGAGATGATGGGAGGGACTAGGCTGTCATTTAGGATCTGTATACACGCCCCAAATGTGATGTCAATATCATGTGACCTGAAAAGCTCAGCTCAAACAGGAAATATTTTCTCTTCAGCAATAGAGACCAAACAATGGGCCCTGATGGTATTCATCCCAGCGTTCTAAGAGAACTTTGCGATATACTTGTTGGATCATAAACAAATCTTTTAAATAAATCTCTTCTAACAGGAGAAGTTCCCCATGATTGGCGGATAGCTAATATTGTACCTATCCACAAGAAGGGCAGCAAGGTATAAGCTGGCAATTACAGGGCAGTGAGTTTAACATCAATTGTAGTCAAGGTAATGGAATCACTTCTCAAAAGAAGGATCATTGATCACCTAAAAATACACAGCTTGCTGAACCCAAAGCAACATGGCTTTACTGAGGGCAGATCGTGCCAGACAAATCTGATTGAATTCTTTGACTATATCACCAGTGTTTTGGACCAGGGTGGTGCTGTGGACATAGTGTATCTTGATTTCAGCAAGGCATTTGATACAGTTCCACATAATGATCTGATACAAAAGTTGTACAAGCGGGGACTTAACCCTTGGGTGGTTCAGTGGATATGCAGTTGGCTAAAGGATAGATCCCAGAGTGTGGTTGTAAATGGGGTTCATTCAGAACAGAGACCAGTCACTAGTGGGGTACCACAAGGCTCTGTACTGGGTCCTATTCTATTTAACCTATATGTAAGTGTTCTAACTAAAGGTTTGTTGCGCAAGGTAAGTCTCTTTGCTGATGATACAAAGGTGTCTAATAGGGTTGATATCCCTGGAGGTGTCTGTAACATGGAACATTGGGGGTACAGTGTTAGCCAGCACTACAGAAGAAAAAGATTTGGGGATGCTTATTTCAGATGATTGCAAAATGAGCAAACAGTGTGACCAGGCAGTGGGAAGAGCAAATAGAATTCTTGGATGTATCAGTAGAGGGATCGCCAGCAGGAGGAAGGAGGTTCTGATTCCTCTATATAGATCTTTAGTGAGACCTCACTTAGAATACTGTGTCCAGTTCTGGAGACCTCACTTATAAAAAGATATTGATAAAATAGAACGAGTTCAGAGACGGGTAAAAAAATGGTGAAAGATCTGGGGGATAAAACATATCAAGAGTGACTTCAGGAACTTAATATGTACAGTCTGGAGGAAAGAAGAGAGGGGGGAGACATAATTGAAACGTTTATATACATCAATGGGGTGAATAAGGTTCAGGAGGGCAGTCTTTTCAATATGAAACCAAAATCAAGAACATGGGGACATGACCTTAAACTAGCAGGAGGGAAGTTCAAAACTAATCTTAGAAAGTATTATTTTACTGAAAGGGTGGTTGATGATTGGAATAAACTACCAACAGAGGTTGTGAGACAGTCAACAGTAAATGGCTTCAAACATGCTTGGGATAAACATAAATCTATAGTCAGACAACAAGGTTAATGTGAAAAAAAATGAATAAATAAATAAAAAGGGGCAGACTCGATGGACTACTCAGTCTTTTTCTGCTGTCACTTTTCTATGTTTCTATGTTTCAAACTGAGCATGTGCGGCAGTACTACCCTCACTGTGCCTTGCCAAGAGAGAACCTGCAGGAGGGGTAGGATCTGTGCATACAGGATCAAAGAGCCTTTTTACACAATGCAGAGGGTTAACCCCTTAAGTTCCACAGTGAGTGAATATAACAAGCATGCTATTCTGCAGACAGATTTTACTGTTGTGGGTTTAGTAACACTTTAGGCTCGGTTCACACTGCAGCGATGCGGGAACCCTGCAAATCCACTGTGGGTTCCCACATTGCTTGTCTCCCGGTGGCAGTTCACACTGCCATATGCAAACTATGGGGTGTGTCAATATAAAGCTAATGACACCCCCAAATCTGTTTGCATATCGCAGTGCGAACTGCAAACTCGCACAGGAATCGGATCGCATGGTGTGAACCACCATGCAATCCGATTCTGACCCTACGAAAAAAGGGTCTTGTGCGAGTTTGCTCCGATTGCGATGCAGATTTCACCATACAATCTCTATGGCTGAATTTGCATCGCACAGAGATTGCATATGGCTCACACTGCAGTGCGGTGCGAATCAAATGCGATCTCTGAGATTGGAGCAGTGTGAACCGGTTTGATTTGGGCCCGGTTCCTCCACACTCACTTGGCACGGCAGCCATTTTTCTGGAGCCCCGCCGGCCGGGTGTGCCGGTGAGCATGCATGGTCGCATTAGCCGCATAGCCATGAGTGCGTGATCGTGGGATCTTTTTAGGCGCCTTGGGCAACGTTTTGTGCCACCTTGAAGTGTATGCAATATTCTCCAATAAGACACAGATAGCAAAAAAAATAACTAGCAGGAGTTATAACCAATTCCCTAATTTATCCTAAAGAAAAAAAAAGTTTTGGCTAGAAAGATACATTTTAATATTCTCTACAAAAGTGTCACTGTTATATAAATGAGTAAAATAAAAAAAAAAGAGACCCTTCATTTATTTTGACTGTACCATACAGATCAGGAGTACGAAGGCTTTGGTTTTCCTGTTGACACGTTGGTTTCATTTGCACTTTAAACACTCTGCGGGAACATTCCTGCCCTTTATCTGCATGTTGAACAATAAAAGCGGTGTGGATTTTCAGTATATCAGAGCTCCTTGCTCATCATAATTCCGAAGTACTAAAGTTTCCTCTTCCCCGATAAGACTGTTGCATTGCTGAGCGCCTAATTTCATATTTATGAAGGTGGAAAAAGTGACCGTGAAGGAAAGTCACTGTTTGCTTCATTGTCTTCGCATTCATCTCTCTGAGTTTGCTTCACTGTGTTTGCATTCGTTTTGTTTTATTCTTAATATTATTAATGGCTCTATGGAAAGCGACAAAGAAAGGTCAGCAGTATCTAGTAGAGAAGACTCAGCAACAGTCGTAGAGTTGATTATATCAGAGAACTGGATTAGCAAGTGACAGAAGGTAACGGGATTTGGCATAAGCTCACCCTATGTATAGCTACTTGTGAGCTCCCATGATTGGTGAAAAGTATAAACCATCACACCTGATTAATCCATCTCCGTTTACTAGAAAGGGAATCTTTGAAGAGACATGAAAGCGTCTCCGAAACAACCTCCACATTCCGCTAAAAACCTGACAGTCCTCCTTATTTAATTTACCCCCCCCCCCCCAAAAAAAAATGGATTTAGATATGATTAAAGCTAGTAAATATTCTATAGGTTGGAATGTAAAAAAAAATAAAATTAAAAAAATGTGGCCTTTAAATATAACTCATACGTCCGAGATGAATGCTCCTTCAGACCTGATGCACTTAATATGATGTATTTGTTATTATTATTTAAATCTATTTCAATTTACTGCTATGAATTATTCCTCTCATTAGGTTTTACAGGGGAGAAAGAGCAGACTGGCCTTTATTAATGAGTCTTCATTAAAACAGATATTTACATTGACCTCTTATAATATTGTAGGAATTCATGTACCAGTATG
Organism: Glandirana rugosa; assembly: GCA_018402905.1. Lineage (NCBI taxonomy): Eukaryota > Metazoa > Chordata > Amphibia > Anura > Ranidae > Glandirana > Glandirana rugosa. The sequence continues at coordinate 256,895 of BLSH010030827.1, forward strand.
CTCCTTTATTCTAGGTTTATATTTATGCGGCTGTGCTTGATTCTTTTTCCGGCACATTTTGCAGTGCGTTTTGTGTTTTTAACCACTTGCCGACCGCCGATCGGCATCTGACGGCGGCAAAGTGGCTCTGTAAGGCAAACCGCCGTCATACGACGGCGGCCGCCAGATCGTGCACAGTGAGCGCGCGCGCGCCGCCGGAGGCGCGCCCGCGCGCTCACTGTGTCCGGGGAGGGCCAGGGAGCGGGTGCGGCAGCTTCGATTGCCGCCGGCCACCCGCGATGACCCCCCCGGAGTGAATGAGCGGAGGTCCGTGTATGTAAACACGGACCTCCGCTCTGTGTGAGGGGGAAGGGAAGTGATCACAGCCTTCCTGTACATGAAGGCTGTGACCACGATCGACCCCTTCCCTTCACCAGTGTCGGAAGTACATGTCCTTCCGACACTAGTGAAGGGAAGGGGGAGTGTGTCTCGCCTCCAGGCACAAATGTATGTGCCTGGAGGCGAGTAAGTGAGGCCCCCCCAGTAGCGCCCACCGGCCGCCGTTAGCTTCGACGGCGTGGGCGAGGGACCGGGAGGGGCCTGTGTCACTCGCGCGCCCGCGCGGAGGCCGCCGCGCGCGCGCGAGTGACACGTGCTAGACCGCCGGCGGCAGCATACTGCCGCCAAACGGAATGTCT
>BLSH010030827.1:257709-286002 GCA_018402905.1 Glandirana rugosa
TTATATTTAGCCGGGAATCGCAAAAAGGGCTCCGGTCCTAAAGCTGGAAATCCTTCCGGTCCTTAAGTGGTTAACCACTTCAGCCCCGGAAGGATTTCACACTTTAGGACCAGAGCACTTTTTGCGATTCGGCACTGCGTCGCTTTAACTGACAATTGCGCGGTCGTGCGACGTTGCACCCAAACAAAATTTGCGTCCTTTTTTTCCCACAAATACAGCTTTCTTTTGGGGGTATTTGATCACCTCTGCATCATTTCTGATCGCTGTTATAAACAAAAGAAGAGAGACAATTTTGCAAAAAAACACAAATTTCTTACTTTTTGCTAAAATACAAATCCAAAAAAAATATAAAAAAACATTTTTTTCCATCAGTTTTGGCCGATTTATATTCTTCCTCATATTTTTGGTAAAAAAAATCACATTCGGCGTTTATTGATTGGTTTGCGCGAAAGTTGCACAATGAGACTTCATTTCTGTTTTTTTGGGGTTTTTTTACTAGTAATGGCGGCGATCTGCGGTTTTTAGCAATATTGCAGCAGACATGTCGGACCATTTTGACACTTTTTTGGGACCATTGGCATTTATACAGCGATCAGTGCTATAAAAATGCACTGATTACTGTGAAAATGCCATTGGCAGTGAAGGGGTTAACCTGCAGGGGGCGCTCTAAGTGTTAACTGTGTTCCCTGAGTGTGTTCTAACTGTATGTGGGCTGCCCTGGCTGGGGAAAGAGAATAATCACGGCTTCCATATAGAGGAAGCATGTGATCATCACCCTTCCCCCTCTAACAGAACGGACCTCCGTTCTTTCACTGCGGGGGGCATCGCGGGTAGCCGGCGGCGATCGAGTCTGCCACACCCGCTCCCTGGCCCCCCCCGGACACAATGAGCGCGCGAGCACACCTCCGGTGGCACGCGCACGCTCACAGCACTAGTTATCGTTGTATGACGGCAGTTTGCGATAACGAGCCACTCGGCTGTCGGCAAGTGGTTAAACCCATGTTTTTGATTCATTTTTCCATGCAGTTTTTATGCATTTTGTGTCTTGCATTTTTTTTTTGTTAAAGGAGGCTTCCAGATTCCGATAAGCCTTCCGCCTGCAGACTCCTACAACCACAGCCCAGGGTTGTGGGGAAGAGGCCTTTGTCTCCATCAAGCCCTTCCCACCCCCAAAGCACCCTCCCCCCATGTTGAGGGCATGCGGCCTGGTATGGTTTATGGGGAGGGGGTCACTCGCTTGTTCACTCCCTTTCCTGACCTGCCAGACTGCAATGCTGGGATAAGGGTCTGATATGGATTTTGGGGGGACCCCATGCCTTTTTTGAAAAAAAAAATTGGCGTGGGGTTCCCCTCCAAATCCATACCAGACTCAAAGGGGTGTTTTTTGCTGGCAATTTATTCTTTTATTTTCAACTGTCAGCTGGGAACCCCACTGACAGCTGATGACTCATCAGTTGTTAAGGATGTGATGGCCAGCTTCCTGGCCTGTTCCTTAGCAACCAGCTATACACAATGTGTTAAAGTGAAAAAAAACGCAAAATGCATAAAAAACGCAACACTTATGGTGTGGCTCCATTGAAGTTTATTACATGCAAAACGCAATCTGCTGCGGGAAAAAAAGTTCCTGACCCTTTGCAAAAATGCACACGGCTGAAAAACACATAGATATGAATGTGTACCATAGGAAACCTTGCTTAATGGACTGTAGTGCATTTCTGCAAATTTCAAAACACACTAAAAAACACACAGGTGTGAATGTAGGGTTAGAGTTTTAAAAACAGTTTGTTCCCTAATTCTTAGTAATCTTATTTTTAAATATGTTCCCCGAGAAAATTATTTAAAGTAAAGGCAAAACTTTTTTTATTTCATTTTGGATCGAGTGGAGATGGATTGGAACACCTATTGGGTTTTTAGTGCTATCGGATCCTCCATTAGGGAGATTCACCCTCTCTATCCGTCCTGTTTACTATTATCATTGAAAGTAAAAAAACTCCCAAATTTTAGGTTGTCCCCAGAAAAGTACACTACCTGGGCAACTGGCGGACCTGGCAGGGTGAGCGGAAGATATGAGGGTTGTCTGTGGACTTTGGACCACTGGTAGATCCCATCGGTCGTGCTTGACGCTGAGCTAGACGCGCTTCCCTTTTCCCCTATGTTACCTCCCCTCATGAGAAATTTAATCGATCTAAGCCGACAATGAAATGCATATAGGATCATTTTTGAAGCCCCAGCAACTGTATGCTTTCCGCCATAAATCCCTTTGTCCACCTGGTAGTTATACAATATTTGCCCTTTATTGGGACTTTGACACTGAGCCACTGTGCTTTGGTGCACAGAAATTATCATACAGAAATGAATTCCGTTTTAAAATAATACACCAAGGTGCTACAGTATATCCATTGTAACTTATCCCTGATGAAGGGTCTGTTCTTTAACCCAAAACATATATGTTGGGTACCGAATTCCATCTTCGGACAACGGAAACAACCGTACTGCATCGTTGAACCACATTTGAAGGCATCATTGGTGAAATGTATCTGTGTTATTGAATTCATCTTTTATATTGGTCTATGTATCCATCTTTATTGCTTATATTAATTGTCATGTTTATATGAATTACTGTCCCTCTTACGAGTGACAAATATTTCTCTTTTTATATGGACCAATAAAAATATATATATTTTATACATGTGGTTTGGTTTACCTATTTAAAATCCCATTCAGGGGGTAGCTTTCTTTTGTACTCAACATTTGGGGATGAGGTACCCACCACTTTACTCTTACAAACTGTATGGTTTACAATTCTGCAGAAAAGTAATAGAAGGGAAATCTTCCAATGAGGAAACTAGTTCTGGTGACCTGGGGGCCCCAAGGAATTTCCTTATTTTTCAGGGATTTCCTCTCATTTATTGTTTTGGTTATGGAAAAGGAAGTGAAGGGAAATGTCCACAAGATGGCAAACAATCTCACAGGGGTTATAACCCTCCTCTCCTCTACTCTATCCAAAAATCTAAAAAAAATAGTTCTACTTTAACCACTTCAGCCCCGGAAGGATTTCACACTTTAGGACCAGAGCCCTTTTTGCGATTTGGCGCTGCGTCGCTTTAACTGACAATTGCGCGGTCGTGCGACGTTGCACCCAAACTAAATTTGCGTCCTTTTTTTTCCCACAAATAGAGCTTTCTTTTGGTGGTATTTGATCATCGCTGCGTCTTTTCTGATCACCGCTATAAACAAAAGAAGAGCGACAATTTTGCAAAAAAAACCCCAAATTTCTTACTTTTTGCTAAAATACAAATCCAAAAAAACATTTTTTTTCATCAGTTTTGGCCGATTTATATTCTTCCTCATATTTGCGATAAAAATCGCAATCGGCGTTTATTGATTGGTTTGCGCAAAAGTGGTCGCTTTTACGGATGATGAGAATTCATTTTTGTTTTTTTTTGTTTTTTTTTACAAGTAATGGCGGCGATCTGCGATTTTTAGCGGTACTGCGATATTGGGGCAGACATGTCGGACCATTTTGACACTTTTTTGGGACCATTGGCATTTATACAGCGATCAGTGCTATGAAAATGCACTGATTACTGTGTAAATGCCATTGGCAGTGAAGGGGTTAACCTGCAGGGGGCGCTCTAAGGGTTAACAGTGTTCCCTGGGCGTGTTCTAACTGTGTTTGGGCTGCCCTAGCTGGGGAAGGGAAGTGATCACAGCTTCCATGTAGAGGAAGGCTGTGATCACAGCCCTTCCCCCCTCACAGAACGGAGGTCCGTGTTTACTTACACGGACCTCCGTTCTTTCAGTGCGGGGGGGGGCATCGCGGGTAGCCGGCAGCGATCGAGTCCGCGGCACCCTCTCCCTGGCCCTCCCCGAACACAGTGAGCACGCGGGCGCGACTCCAGCGGTGCGTGTGATCCCGCAGCCGCCGTCGTATGATGGCGGTTTGCGATATCAAACCACTTTATCGCCGTCAACCCGTGGTTGCTGGTCGGCAAGTGGTTAAAATGTATCTCCATCAAAAATTTTTTTTGTTTTAGCTTTGGATAGCTTTAGATTTCACCTCAGAGGAAGACATTCACTGGAACGAAACCAGTAGGGCGAGGATATTTTCTTGACACCACTGAACTTTGTTTTAATCTACCTTTGCCTGTTGGATTGATGTATGACCTTTTGGAAGTCTGTGGAATAAATACGCCCTTTGGTAACTGCACTATTGGCAACCTTCTGTGTTTCCTTATATATCATCTGTACCCGGCTACCCCCTCTGTGGATGCATCAGTGAGGTCATGAGAGGGGCTCATTCACATGAGAGTTAGACCCACTGTAATAAAGGGTCATCTGCTTCTGGTAAGCGCATCCTTTTCATGGGGTGTTCACGCGGTAATGGAAATCTGCACACGTTTTTCTTTTGCATAAGAAGACCACCTGTTTTTACTTCTCTTCACTGTGTTTCATGAAAGAGGAAATCACGTTATCGGACTATTATTATGATTTGATGTTTATATATTTTTTTGGACTGGTTTAGCGCAACTTTTGGTTTGATGGTACCTAAAAGGTAGCACTGTAAGTGGAATTCTCCCCAAAACAAGGAGTAATCCCACCTTTGACAGCTGTCATCAGCACAAGTGCCCCTACTAGCGGCTGTCCACTTTTGGTCATGTTTTAATTACAACTGTCACAACTTGGAGCTTACATGAGGGTGATCTTAGCTCCCAGCGGATCATCAAAGTAAAGGGTCATAGGAGATCAAAGTATAGGCTGCTGATGAAGCCACCTGTCAAAACAACAGGTTCACTTAATCCAGGATGGAGAAGGATCTGGGCGTCCTAGTTAGGGTTGCCACTAGAATTGAGCGAACCCAAACTGTAAAGTTCGGGTTCATACCGAACTGTGGGGTGTCCTTGACCCAGACCCGAACCCGGACATTTGAAAAAAGTTTGGGTTCGGGTTCTGAGTTCGGGTATTTGATCACGCATGTTGAATAGCTGCAGGGCAGCCAATCAACAAGCGTTTCACTGGTTTTCCCTAGAAGCCATCACAGCTATGCCTACTAATGGCCAGTGCATCATGTGACCCAGCTTCTATATGAGGCTGGAGTCACAGTGCTGCATGTCACATGCTCTCTGGGTAGTGTAGGGAGAGGATGCTGCGGGTGCTGTGAGGGACAGATTGCAGATAGATAGGTAGAGATTACTACTACTACTGCTTTTAGGGACAGATTGCAGATCTCATCCTGCATTACAGAAAGACCTGACTGGAATAGGTAGAGTCTACTGCTTAGAGGGCAGATTATTGTTCTAAAATCATCTCTTAGTTCTATAGGGTCAGGTTCCTGCTGTTGCTGTAAGGGACAGATTATTGTTCTAACATCATTTTGCAGCCCTCTAGCACTTTCCAGGACTCTTTTACAGTCATTTTTGTGCTGGAAAGTTCGGGTCCCCATTGAATTCAATGTGGTTCAGGGTAAAGTTCGGGTCAAGTTCGGTACCGAACCGGACTTTTTTCCGTAGTTCGGCCGAACCCACCGAACTCGAACATCCACAGGTTTGCTCAACTCTAGTTGCCACCTCATCCCTTTAAACCCGAACACATATGAATTACACAGGTTCTGAGGCTAATTTAATGCAGATTAGACACCAAGTGAGTTTAATTACCACCTTAATCAGCCACAGAACCTGTGTCATTAATGTGTGTTCAGGTTTAAAGGGATGAGGTGGCAACTCTAGTCCTAGTAGAAGACAGACAGCAATAACATGCAATGCCAAGCTGCAGCAAGCAAAGCCAGCAGACTACTAGCATGCATAAAAAAGGGAATTTACTCCAGAGATAAAATGATAATCCTGTTAACCTTGCCACTTTATAAAACTCTGGTTCGGCTGCATCTGGAGTATTCCATCCAGTTCTGCTCACCAATCCTGAGGAAGGATGTGCTGGAACTAGAAAAAGTACAGAGAAGGGCAACAAAATGAATAAGGGGACTGGAGGAACTCACTTGGGAGGAATGGCTACAAGCACTAAACGTATTCTCTCTGGAGAAGAGACGCTTGAGAGGAGATATGATAGCGATATACAAATGCTTCAATGGTGATCCCAGTGTAGGTAGGAAACTATTCAGTCTCAGGGAGTGTAAAGCCTCATACACATGGTGCAACGGTCGTACGAAAATGGTCATACAACAGCTTGTTGTACGATCGTCCGACCCTTAGTACACGCGATTAGAACAGCCGACGTGCGACGGTCGTACAACAGAAGTTGGATGAGCATACTAGAAAACTTTTGTTGTACAACAAATGGTTGTATGACCGTTTTATCGTGTGTACAGAGAAGTTGGTCCAACAAGTTGTACGTGCAAAATACGCATGCTGAGAAGTCAGGAACGCTCGGAAGTGTCAGTTTGTGTAAACCTACGATCCTAATTCACAAATCACATTCAACTGAACTTCTTCTTTATAGGCTCGTAGCACGTCACCACGTTAGGCTTGGTCGTACGATCGCTTGTCATGTCAGTATGCGAGATACAACAGCCAACATATGATTTTGGACGTCCGGTCGCACGACCGTCGCACTGTGTGTACGAGGCTTTAGAAGACACAGGGCCACACAATAAGACTGGAAGAGAAGTGGTTTAACCTTAAGATGCGTAGGGGGTTCTTCCCTGTCAGGGTGATAAGGATGTGGAACTCTCTTCCACAATTGGTGGTGTCAGCGGGCAGTATTAATAGTTTTAAAAGACTCTTGGACTTGCATCTTAGTGAACACAACATACAGGGATATGGGAAATTGTTATCCACATTGACAAATACAGTATACACCTACACAGGTTGAACTGGATGGAATAGCATCTTTATTCAACCTTACCTATCAGGAAACTATGAAACTTTAAAGTGGTAGTAAACAGTGCTTGGACACTTGTACTTACAGGTGAGCTTACAATAAAGCTTACCTGTAGGTATTATCAATATCACTTAAATGTGCACTGTTTGGGGGATATTCACTATTTCTGCAGCCGGTGGCGTCTCCGATGCTTGCACTCTGTATTCTGAATGGACAGCACGGTCAAGTGTACTGTCCATTCAGAGCACTGTGCTGTAACCAGGACTCTCACATGCATGGGAGTGACATCATTGTGGCTTGGACATTCAAATGGTCATAGCCCGCAAACCTAGAAGACCGGGTAAAGATGGAAGAGCCGGGAGTCGTGACAGCGCACTGCTGGAGGGCTTCATTCAAAAGGTAAGTTTCTAATAATGTGCTAGTATGTGATGCATACTAGCACTTTATGACATAAACTTTGCATTTTATGGTGGTACTGCCTGCCAAATGCTACTTTTTTTCATCAATGCTTCTAAAGGCTGGGCATTTTTTACCTCAAAGCATTCCCTACATTAAGGTAAAAAAAACACTATTTCCCCAGCACTGTGTCTGGCTGCAGTCTTCTCTACCCTCTATTCTGCTTTTCACAAAGAAATGGGCAGCAGTTTTCAAATCAAATTGTGTGAAGAAGGGTCTGGGGCAGGGCCGAGTCCCTCTGTGTGTGTCAATGGACACAGGCCGTACAGCTCGGGAGTGAGCCCACAGATGTGCTCCCATAGCAAGCAGCTTGCTTTGGGGATATACAGGGAAAATATGGAGCCTGGAGCACTGGCGGGAGACCCCAGAAAAGGAGGTTTGGGGTTGCTCTGTGCAAAACCAATGTACAGCGCAGGTAAGTATACCATGTTTGTTATTTTAATTTTAAAAGAATGTAGGCTTTACAATCACTTTAGCTTGCTGCTGGGTGATCTGTTAGGGGTTGGTAAAACCATGGCGCAACCTCCTATTTTTATGCCCCCTCCATTCCCTTCTTTGATTTGGCCACTGTAGTGATGTGGAGAACACAATAGAAGACTCGTTCTCATAGTGTCACACATGTTAATATGGTGGACTGTTTATGAGGACTCTTTTACTTTTTATTTATGTTGATGTATTTTACAGTGTTTTAGAGATTCATTTGCTCTATAATGTATTTAGTACTACATTTATGCCGAATGTACACTATCTTACCAAAAGTATTGATACGTCTGCCTTTATACGCACATGAACTTTAATGACATCCCAGGCCTGGCTCGCAGTGTCCACTCTTATTCATCCCAAAGGTGTTCTATAAAGTTGAGATCAGGACTCTGTGCAGGAAAGTCAAGTTCCTCCACCCTAAACTTGCTCATCCATGTCTTTATGGACCTTGTACTGGTCCAAATCATTTGGTGGAGGAGGGATTATAGTGTGGAGTTGTTTTTTAGGGTTTGGGCTTGGCCCTTAGTTTCAGTGAAGGAAACTCTTAAGGCATCAGCATACCAAGACATTTTGGACAATTTCATGCTCCCGACTTTGGGGGAACAGTTTGGGGATGTCCCCTTCCTGTTCTGCAGTCATGTTGGAACAGGAAGGGGCCATCCCCAAACTGTTCCCAAAAGTTGGGAGTTTCCTTCACTGGAACTAAGGGGCCCAACCCAACCCCTAAAAAACAACCCCAGACCCTAATCCCCCCTCCACCAAATAATTTGGACCAGTGCACACAGGGTCCATTAAGTAATGGATGAGCGAGTTTGGGGTGGAGGAACTTGACTGGCCTGCACATTGTCTTGAGTGGAGATTGTGAGTCAGGTCTTCATGTCCACATCAGTGCCTGACCTCACAAATGGCTTCAGAAAAAATGGTCAAACATTCCCATAGACACTCTCCAAAAACTTGTGGACAGCCTTCCCAGAAGAGTTGAAGCTGTTATAGCTGCAAAGGGTGGGCCAACTCAATATTGAACCCTATGGACCAAGACTAGGATGCCATTAAAGTTAATGTGTGTGTAAAATCAGGCGTCACAATACTTTTGGTAATATAGTGCATGTGTTAAGGCACAGGTGTCAAACTGGCGGCCATCTAGCTGTTGCCAAACTAAAAATCCCATGAGGCATTGCAAGGCTGACAATTACAAGCATGACTCCCACAGGCAGAGGCATGATGGGACTTGTAGTTTTGCAACAGCTGGAGGGTTGCCAGTTTGACACCCCTGTATTAAGTGGTTAACTGACCAAAGCGGACCAAATAAGGAAAGCTCCTAATCAGGGTTTACATGCACTATAAGATGTAAAAAAATATATATTTTTCTGTAGAATACATCATAATATATGTTTTGTGAAAGCTTGGCTGGGGGTGAGAGAATCAGAGAGAGAGAATAAGCATCCAAAACAGATAAAGATTTATTACATCTACAATCCGAAGTTTAATCCCGTTTAAGGCTTTCTGAAGGTCATGGTCAGAAGCGGTGATCTGTAAAATGAATAAATCGTGTGTTTTCACCATCATTTCCCATTATGTTTCTGAAGCGATGTCGACTTTGCATCAGTCACGGCGCTCACCGTTTTAATATGACATCCATGTTGCTCTGGGCCATAAAACTAAAATTTGCCTGAGGGTCTCATCAAACTTGACTGAAAGATAATGGAAGTTAGTTTAGCGCTACAATACAGTGTCAACTTTCTTTGACTCCTACCACTTTCATACAGATCTTCCTTTTTTAATGTCAGCACATTGTTGGGGATACATTCATTGATAACAATTCATCTGCCTTCATGCTTACCCATGGAATGTCGCTCCCCATGCTGCATTATTCATTACGTAAAATAAATGAAAGCATTTAGGCCTCATACACACGGACGTTTTTAGATGCCGGCGTTTTCTGGCGTTTTTTGCAGCTCTCCATGTTAGTCAATGGCCCCATAAAAATACCAACTTTTTTGAGCTGTAGATGGCGTCGGCGTTAGTGAGCTGAAACTAGAACCCACGGCCAGCGCGTTCTGAGGCTCTAACGCTTTGGCGTATTTTGACGCCGACGCCACAAAACGCCAACTAACGCCAACTAATACTGTACCGGCGTTAACCGGTGTTTTTTGACGCCAACGTTTTTAGGTTGAAAAATGGCAGAGGGATGATTTTTTTTAAAAAACACCTATTGACGCCGACGCTCACTAACGCTCACTAACGCCGATGCATAACACCGAAAAATGCCAATTTATTTTCCTTGACGTCGGGCCCAACGTTTTGTTTATTTTTTAAGAAACGTCCGTGTGTATGAGGCCTTGAAGTTGGACTTTGAGCACAAATACTTTCATTTAAACATATTCCTCAATAGGCACAAATTATAAATCCACTTTGTTTGCACCAAGTGTCTTTGCAAATCCCCATATGTTTTATTTCCTGGTTATAGTGGCAACATCATCACTGTGCTGCAAGTAGCCTGTGCAGAGAGCAGAGCTGTGGGAGAGGCCCAGCAGGACCACCCACCACAAGTTGCGAAGGAGGAGGAGACAAGACCAGTCGCCCTGCACAAGTAAAGATAGAGCTTGATTATTGCACAGATCTGGAGGAAATACACAAAGCACACCAATATTCCAGTGAGAATACATAGGAGGTGTTTGTAAAAAGTTTGGTGAATGGTATCAGAAAACATACAAACTAATTATCTTTATCGGCCTTCAAAATAATCGGCATCCTTCGCAACACATTTTTGGCCACATTCATAAAGCTTCTGAAAAGTGTCAGCAAGGGCCTCTTTAGGAATCGATCGCAGAACCAAAGTCATTCTTGGATTGCTGCCACGTCCGCAAAACATGCACCTTTCATGACGCCCTTCAGATAGGGAAACAGAAAGAAGTCTGCAGGTGCCAGATCAGAGGAGTATGATTGATGATCGAGAACAGGTATACCATGCTGATCCAAGAATTGGTGCACACAGTGCGCAGGCAAGTTATTACGCAGCAATATCAACTGTCCAGTCCTGTGCAACTCTGGCCGAACATGGCAGATGCATTGTAGCAACTATTTCAAAACTTCCTCATAGAATGTGGAATTCACAGATTGACCCACAAGAACTTTGTGGATGATAAGGCAATCAACATTATCTTGACCTTGGACTTTTGCAGGCAACTCTTTTTGGTTCACGGGGAAGATGGTGAACACTATTCCATCTATTGCCGCATGTCGATGGCTGACCAGAACGTGGCTCATCCTCAGTTATTTCCTTCCCATCACAAAAGCACCTGAACCAGTTGTAAACACAATTTCTGCTCATGCCTTCTGTCCTGTACACTTGCAGCAACATTTCATGCGTCTCCGTTTTCCTCAATTTGTTGCAGAACTTGATGTTCACTTGTTGCTCCATTGCATTATGACCCTACCTCTCACACTGACTATGTTTGACTGCCGCAGCGGGTTTACCCTGATGGTCATGTGTACTCCATGCTAGGTGGCGCTTTATGACGTGTCTGGATAGCCATGTGCCCATGTTGCTGTTGAGATATTAGACCATTCACCAAACTTGATAGTAGAAAGCGAACAATACTCCTGCGCAAATAGTGTGATGAGAGATGTGCATGTTCAGGGGATAATTCAAATAGCCTTGCTGCCTTCCAGGATAGGGGATATCCCAAGTGACACTGCACCAGCTATGTCCTCATGTCCTTTCCACCACAGTATTGGGATCACCCCCGAGACAGGACCGTCTGCCCTGTGTCGGAGGCTCTTTTATGCCGTTGATGATGAGTATGATTATGAGTATTTTTATCTTTACTTGTAATACATTTTACCTTGGGATAATGCACTAGGCCAGTGCGCCTTCTTTTTCTCTCATTCACCAAACGTTTTAGACACACCTCATATGACTCTTGTATTTAGACAATATTTCTGAAGGTCTCCCCCTTGAAGGGGCTGAGAATATGGCAAAAAAGGACAAAACAAAACAGATATTGGGACTTTGCGTGACACATGTGGCGAAGAATAGAGGATGGATGTTGGTAAAAACACTTTTATTAAAGATACATATTAGTACAAAAATTCATACATGATTCAGTATCCAACGGTAAAAACGATAATACGATTGTACAATGTCAATACAACCAAAAATATACATAGGGTAGATAGGACACCGAAATCATAGGTACAACGGTTAATTAATATATATAATAAAGTAGAAGTTAACTCCCCAATCCATCCATTGGACATGTGTAATACTGTACCCGTACACAATGGTAGTGTGTGTGGGGCCATGGCTAAGAATACCCCTTCATAGGGAATTACCCCATACTAAAGTTAAAACAATATTATGACATAGTAAACAAGCTTGTGGCTCGACGCGTTTCGTGATCTATAATCACTCATCAGGAGCAAATTGGTATGTCATCTAGAATAAAAATGGTAGATTGTTATAAATAATTACTGTCATAAGGACCAAATGGGGGGGTAGATGCTCCCCCAACAAGGAGAAGGTCCCATGAGAGTAAACCTACCATGTCTGCGCGTGGGCGGCGCACCCTCAGGATCCATGTGGTGCCCGGGAAACATCCTGTCTGGGGGCTGAGGCGGGAGGCGTGGCGGCGAGAACCCCAGGAGAAACCCAGCATGGAACGGGACAGCCTCCAACAGAAATAGGCCTGTGAGCAATGGTGGGAAACTAGTGAGTGAATGTGTAGTGATGAGGACTGCGAAATTGTGTAGAAGGTGAGGATGGAGTGGGTGTGGGCAAAGGTCCAAAGAGTGGCGAGGGGAAAGGATAGGGGGGAGAGGTAAAAAAGATATGGAGAGGGGGAACAGGGAGAGAGGGGGGTAAGGAAAACAGGAAGGAACAAGACTAGGAAAAAGGGGGGGGAAAGATTGCAGAGATGAAAATGAGTGACAAGGGGAAAGTGGTGAAACCCTAGAGCCCCCCAGGGTAGGGGGGGAGGTGAAAAACGAAAATTACGAAAAAAGTGAAGAGAGTTGTGCATGACAAGGTGTGTTACCTGGAAGAATGTGAAGTCGAAATACCGTGGCTCAGGTGAAGGGTGTGACTGCTGCATGATGGAGGTGTCCATTGCCATGCCAGGTCCCGCCTTAAATAGGTACCGCCACCCGTCTACCCGCCAGCGTCACGCACGCGGGTGCAAGAAGGAAGGGGAGGAGAGGTCCAGACCAGACACCGAGCGGCCGGAAGGACAAAGCAGTCCATCCCCCCATGCACCCGCGAGCGTGGTTGACCAGGAGACGCCGCGCTCCAAGACTGAAGCGCAGACGTAGGTGACGTGGCGCCGATGCCCAGCGAGAGCGACCGTGCCCCCACACACCCTCCGGGTGTGGGGACAGGGGAAGCCCCCGGTGTGCGTCGCAACCCCCACGGCACGATGAGAGCCAGGCGACGAGGCAGTCCAAAGGAAGAACCGACCCACACGGGCATGGGAGGAGGGTGGCTAGTAATGAAGGATAAAGTAATAGATTGAGAATGTAAACATATTAGTCATGTAAATTTAAGTACAGATAGGTACCGGGGTTCCAGGAGGGAATCCAAGGGGATGAATCAAAGTTAAAGCCAGGGCTAGTTCTATGATATTCGCCACATGTGTCCATCCCTATTGACGTGGTAAATAAAGGGGGGGTGAGAGTGTGTGGGACTCTACATGAAGCCATGGCATAACGTCATGGACTTCCATCCCTGGTACTTGGCAAAAAAGGACAAAACAAAACAGATATTGGGACTTTGCGTGTTTACCACGTCAATAGGGGCTGAGAATATGCCAAGGTCTCTCTTGCTAGTACAGGGGCCGCCAGCCACAGACACAGTTCCACACACATTGACAATACAGGCTTAGGCTAGGGGATGTCTTTTTAGAATTTATTGCTGAGAAATTTGAAACAGGAGAGGGGCTTAAGGTTACAGGACACTCCAAAAAAATAATAGAAATCAATGAGAGGACAATCTTCTCACTAAATCCTAATAACTGCAGTCACACATGAAAGTCCCAAACCAGGTCCCACTCACAAAGTCCCAACAGGCGCACACCACTCAGGTTCCACAAGATCCTTCTCCAATCCAGGACTTTAGACAATGTCTTCCCACAGAAAAATTCTTTATTAGTCTTCCCCAGACCCTCAACTCAGCTCCTGTTGAGGCTCACAGTGTAGCCAAAATCCTCTTAGCAATCTTCTCCAGGCCCAACCTTTACTCAGTAATGCTGCCTGCAGGGACAGCAGCTACAAAAGAACTGGATCCCTACCTGAGCAGGAAAAAATGCTCTGGAAAGGCCTCCCAAACATTTATCAGCTCCCCAGCCATCTGCTGGACATTTTCTTCCAGGGCTTGGCTGGGACATGATACATATTCATGCTGGTCATTTGACTAGAATGAGTCTAGCAGCCTAACTAGAGGAGGGTGCTACATCTACCTATCCCAAGGTCCAAGCAATCAGCTAAATATACATATGTGAACTTCTCTATTGACAAATGTGTAATTCTCTTCAGGTTTGTATGAAATTCATATACCTCTAACAAGCACAAAACAATGGTGATACCACTTAACCTGTTAAAGCTTAACTCTGGAAATTAGGGAAATCTACCCTGGAATAGAGGGCACTTCTGCACTAAAAGGGTTAAATGCTCATTTAGTTTAGGGGTGCAGAATTAAGGTGTATTACTTACCTATCATTCAGTCCAGCGCTGTTCTCTTCTACCCAGAAGTGCAGGTTGTGGGTGATCCCTCTGTATTATCATGTACAGTGCTGGGCTATTAAGCCCACACTGTATGTGGTGAGTTTGCAACCGTGACTGAAAGACCCTCGGAGACGCAGCAGCGCTGGACCAGTCACATGGGTAGAGGAAGCCCGCTGGAACCAGGAATATGGTCAGTATATATGGAATATGGTCAGTAATAAATCTCTGCAGCCCTGCTCAAGACTAAACAATCACTTACCATTGGCAGCTTGGAGGGCGAGGGGAGGGGGGGGGGGGCGGGGGCAGCGGGAGTCAATTTTCTGAGCTCAGCTTTGAAGTGGAAATAAAGTTGAAAAATAAAAAAATGCGAACAGGCAGCCATGCAATGTCTCTTATGCAATAAAATACACCTACCTGCCTGTCCACAATCCTCTGTTATCAGTGTCCTTTGAAATGTACACGGCACCGCCTCACCTCTGGAATGTACACATCACCACCCCACTTCTTCACCTCATCTAATCAGAGAATGCTTTGCATTTATTCCAAAAATGCTAAGCGTTCTTTGCATGGTGCCCATGCAGAGCGGTCAACATCCAATACAGCAGGTGCGGGACCCAAAAGCAAGTGGAATTCAATGAAGTAGCGGTGTCTACTTCAGTGATCTCCAGCTTCCAGGGGCATCCGCCAAGTATGGTATATATATATATATATATATATATAGTACATAGTTACATTGGTCCAAGCTAGACCAATGTAGCTATGTAAAAATATCCATACCTGGAATTCATCTTTGACAGACCAAAAGGAAACAGAAGAGAGAAGTTCATTTTTAGGCTTTACATACCCTTTAAGGGACAATCTTCAGCTGTGCTCACACAACTCTTTGCTCCTTCCCTTTGACCCAGTTGCTTGTTTTCAATTCCTAGATCAGACTTTCTTAAGCTTTTTAGGATTACAGGCCCCCCAATAGATTGGCCAGCCTGTCTTCATACCTCCTTCGATAAACTGTTGAATTCATCATCAACTCCAGTCCTATTAGGTAGCAGAAGGTCTTCACAAGGATCATAGTTAGTTATTAAACAAAGCAAATCACAAATACACAAGCTAGCTACAACAAGTGAGATTTTTTGCTGTTTTCAAGCAATCATCAGTGGAATGGAGGTCCAGTTACATATGTCATCTGACACATATGATCAGTTTACCCACATTGGTTTCAGGTTTAGATCCAGTCCCATATCTCCACAATTTGGTTCCCATACCCTCAGAGCTTATTCACACTTGCAGCAGCCCTTGTCACCCCTCTGAGTTGACAGGCAGCTGAAAGGCAATAAGTGGCCGCCTCACGTCTTATTTAACCCTGAAAAGCCCACACCACTGTATAGAAACCACATGCATCAACTGGTTTGCAGCCTGAATGGGTTGTGTTTGGTGGCTGTATTGGCCTTTGAATGAGAAGTAGCCATAAGTTTCCCAAAGACTGCAAAGTAAAGCATTGCGGCAAGTGCACAATACTGGGTGGCTGCTATATAATCTCCCTTAGGTGGGCGGTCTGGGAGATGATAACATGGCAGCTCAATTGCCCATTTTTACCACCCCCCAGTCACCAATGTGAATGGGGCCTTAAAGGTTAAGGATACCCCTAGATAAAACATTAAAGCACACATGAACTGAAAAAAAAAAAAATGTGAGCAGGCAGGCGAGGCTCTTTATTGAAGAAAAGACATGCTTAGGCGTGGAGGGCAGGACATTCCGGCCCAGTCAGTCAAGTTGGCTGAAGATTTTAAACTTAGAAGAAGACTGGGCAAGGATGTCAGCAAAGGTGATGGAGCAAGAGGAGGTGAGTTTAGTTCTGCCTTAACACACATTAACCACTTCCCGACTGCATACTGTATATGTACAGCGGCAGTGTGGCTCTATTCCGCGAATTGCTGTATATAAGCAGCGATCCACGCGTGTGCAGTTAGCAGGCGGGAGCGCGCCATCGGTGGCACACTCTCGTGCCCGCCGCACTCTGAAGGAGTGTGCTCGCGCTCAGGCGGTTCCCCGCTCTGTCAGTGGACATCTAAGAGATCTACTCATCCCTGTCACTGGGATCAGCTAGATCCCTTATGCCCATGGTAGCCCTGCCCCCTCACAGTTAGAACATGCCTAGGGAACACAGTTAACCCCTAGATCTCCCCCTGCATGTTAACCCCTTCACTGCCAATTAAATTTTTACAGTAATCAGTGGATATTTAAATTTCTGATCACTGTATAAATGTCATTGGTACCAAAAAATTGTCAAAAATGTCCAACATGTCCGCCCTAATATCAAAGTCCTGATAAAAATTGCAGATCACCGCCCTTACTAGTAAAAAAAAAAAAAAAAAAATGTAAAGATGCCAGAAATTAATTCTCATGGTTTGTAAACGTGGCAACTTTTGCACAAACCAATCAAATGCATATTGCGATTTTTTTTACAAAAAATGTGAGGAAGAATATAAATCAGCCAAAACCAATGAATAAATTAGTTTTTTTATATATATATTTTTTTCTTTGTATTTTAGCAAAAAGTAAGAAATATTGTTTTTTTTTGCAAAATTGTCGCTCTTTTTTTGTTTATATCGGTGATCAGAAATGACACAAAGGTGATAAAATGCCACGAAAAGAAAGTTCTATTTGTGGGGAAAAAAGGATGCAAATTTTGTATGGGTACAACGTCGCACGACCACGCAATTGTCAGTTAAAGCAACGCAGTGCCAAATTGCAAAAAGTGCTCTGGTCCTACAGTGGGAAATCCTTCCAGGGGTAAAACGGTTAATTAATAGTTTGCAATAAAACTGAATCCCGGCCAAGCATCTAAGCACGCATGTAAATGCATATATGGAAGTTGTATAACCTGAATAAGGATTTGTATTCCTGCCCATCCAGATTTGAGATTTACATAGCTCTGCCACACAGCACAGCCTTGTTTGGCAGAGCATAAGACCTGATTTTTCTCTGCTGCACTTACAGGTCTTGCCACTCCCCAGCCTGTGACTAGACAGTAATAGAAAAAATAGCACACTGATGTGCTCATCTCTCTGCCGCCGTGCTATCTCCCATAAAATAATTTCATGTATGCATTAAATGAAGATAGTGTAAATCTGTCTTGAGATCTCAATCCTGTAATTCGATGTACAGCAACACGATTTTGACAAACAAAACAGCATTAGGAGCTACTTAGATCCTGCTTTAGTGTACATGTGCTGACAGTCACTTCCTTGTCTGTCTGCATTTTCTAATGGCAGTAAAGAGACCTTGTCACAGGACCAACATATCCTCTACTATGGGCTTCAGGCACCACCTTGGAAGAACCTGTGTCTAATGTTGACATAGAGTTCCTTCAAGACCTTGTTGGCCATCTTTGAGGCAAAGAGACTATATGTAGCCCCATTTACATCATTTAGGGGCACCCACAGTGTTCTAATCAACAGGTAGGGACAGAGACCTACTTGTAAACAGTGGTGGCTGGTGTTTTTTTGTTTGGGGGGGGCGGCAAGCAAGCACCCCCCTGGGGGCACCTCAAACCCCCAACTGTCTGTCGGTTGGTCCACCAGCACTTACCCCATCTAGGCGGTGGGCATCAGCGGGGATCGGGCATCGGCGGGGATTGGGGGACCAGGGAGCAGCAGGGATCAGGCATTGGTGGTCATCTGAAGAGCAGCAGGGATCGGGGGCACCAGGCAACGGTGGGGATCAGACTGCGGCGGGCATCCAGGCATCAGGTAGCGGCTCCCATGTCTTCTCCTCCCTCCTCCTCTGCCGTGCGTCTCCTCCCCTCCTCCTAGGCATCCAATAGGATGGCCTGTCCTTTCAGCCATTCGGGTGATGGGTATCACACCCGATTCCCGATTGGCAGGAGAAGGATCAGTGTTGCAACAGGGAATATTCAGCACACCTGGGGGGGCTCCAGATGCACTGCTCTGCGCCCCAAGCCCACCCTATTTTGAAGCCTATTAGTGCCTCTGGCTCTAATCAATGCTTCAAAAAACACCCCCATCGCCCATCCCGCCATAGGAATTCATGTGCCCGGCGCCCTGAAAGGGGCCGGGCACATGGATAGTGAGGGCGGTGGCAGGGATAGGAGTGGCGGCACCCATGCACCCACAATGGACCTGCTTGTGAGGGATAAATAGGCCTAGTGGTAGAGACACATTCCTAGCGAAAAGGGACAGCTTAGCGACTTCAACAGATACCCCCAGAATTAGGTTGGTGTTGAAAGAGAGGACTCAGACATGTAGACTGGCCATCTGTACAGGTGCTAGTGCAGCACTATGTATATACCATACCTGGCCGATGCCCTTGGAAGCTGGAAATTACTAGTAGAGTAATAGACCCCTCTCTACTCTAATAGTAGAGTAGTAGACCCCTTAACTCCAGTGATCTCCACTTCCGGGTCCTGCATCGAGCAGCTGCTTTGCTGCGTTCTGAACACAGGGTGTTGGCTGCTCGATGTGGGTGTCATTCAGAGAATGCTTTGCATTTTATGAATGCAAGTAAAGCTTTCTCTCATTGAACAAGGTGAAGACAAGGGGCAGTGACTTCACATTTTGTATTAAAAACTCTCATTAAATGCT
This sequence comes from Glandirana rugosa, assembly GCA_018402905.1. NCBI lineage: Eukaryota > Metazoa > Chordata > Amphibia > Anura > Ranidae > Glandirana > Glandirana rugosa. The sequence continues at coordinate 276,798 of BLSH010030827.1, forward strand.
GTATAACAGAGTGTGCATACTCGCCACTAAAGCATTCATTTTGTGTAGAGTGAAATATACCTGGTTGATCCTGCCCTTACCTACCTGGGGTTTGCATGTTCTCCCTGTGCCTACATGGGTTTTCTCTGGATTTCCTTCCACACTCCAAAGACATGCTGGTAGGTTCAGGTCCTGTCTAAATTGGCCCTAGTATGTATATGTATGAATGTGAATTAGGGACCTTAGATTGTAAGGTTACATCTAAATTTAGTCAAAGGAAGCCCAAATGGGGTTCCATGGACTTTTTAGGTGCCAAAAAGAAAGAAAAAATACCAATTTATAAAAAACTACAAAACATTTTATTGATACAGCAAGAAAAAAATTCCCTTATGAAAAGGGCCAGGGAGGCTATGCAGGAGCAAGACCTGGCTTCGATCTCAGCTCCCCCTCTGGAAACCGTTAGGATTGCTCTGTGGTTTGATGCAGAAGTGGCGGATGTCTTTGTTAAAAACGGGCAGGTGGATTGCATAGGCATTCCCCGTGTGTGCCTTCCTTTTGCTCTGGAGGGACCCATAGTTATATATTTATATAGAATCCCATGCCTAGTGCCCCTGATGTTGATCTTCAGGATGCTATGAATGAGTTGGCCTCTTATCTTCTCATCTCTGCAGCAGTTTTATATATATATATATATATATATATATACGTGCTTCCCGAAGTTCTATGGCACTATACCTAGTGGGCGTTGGGTCCATGGCTCCAAATTCTATTCAGGTTCTTATATGCCTCTAGCATTTCAGAACCAATGTCAGCCCCAAAAGTCTCCTGAGGAAGACGTAAGTCCTACACATTGTCAGCTACAATGCTCAACATGTTTCACCCTTACGGGCTTCCTCAGGAGACTTTTGGGGCTGACATTGGTTCTGAAATGCTAGAGGCATATAAGAACCTGAATAGAATTTGGAACCATGGACCCGACGCCCATTAGTTACAGTGCCATAGAACTTCGGGAAGCACGTATATATATATATATATATATATATATATATATATATATATATATATATAAAACTGCTGCAGAGATGAGAAGATAAGAGGCCAACTCATTCATAGCATCCTGAAGATCAACATCAGGGGCACTTGGCACAGGATTCTATATAAATATATAACTATGGGTCCCTCCAGAGCAAAAGGAAGGCACACACGGGGAATGCCTATGCAATCCACCTGCCCGTTTTTAACAAAGACATCCGCCACTTCTGCATCAAACCACAGAGCAATCCTAACGGTTTCCAGAGGGGGAGCTGAGACCGAAGCCAGGTCTTGCTCCCGCATAGCCTCCCTGGCCCTTTTCATTAGGGAAATTTTTTCTTGCTGTATCAATAAAATGTTTTGTAGTTTTTTATAAATTGGTATTTTTCTTTCTTTTTGGCACCTAAAAAGTCCATGGAACCCCATTTGGGCTTCCTTTGACTAAATTTAGATGTATCCTAATTATTTTGGACATGGTGCCTTCTGGCCCCTCTTTTGCTCACTCTCTTCTACAACCTTAGATTGTAAGCTCCTTAACCACTTCGGCTCTGGAAGGTTTATCCCCCTTCGCGACCAGGCCATTTTTTGCGATACGGCACTGCGTTACTTTAACTGACAATTGCGCAGTCGTGCAACACTGTACCCAAATAAAATGTATGTCTTTTTTCCCCCCACAAATAGAGCTTTCTTTTAGTGGTATGTGATCACCTCTGCGTTTTTTATTTTTTGCGCTATAAACAAAAAAAAGACTGTCAATTTTGAAAAAAAAAAACAATATTTTTTACTTTTTGCTATAATAACTATCCAATTAAAAAAAAATTAAAAATCACATTTCTTTATCAATTTAGGCCAATATGTATTCTGCTACATATTTTTGGTAAAAAAAATCCCAATAAGCATATATTGATTAGTTTGTGCAAAAGTTATAGCGTTTACAAACTATGGGATGAGCAATATATATTTAGATAGCTGAATAAATTGACAGCTCTATATAAGTACCTGTAATAAATAACGAAAGGGTAGATTTAGATGTGTCTAAATCTCTGTTGCCTCTGAAGCTTGATCTGCGTTAGGATCACACTCCAGAGGCTACTGCCAGGCGGTAAGGAAGCGATGTGACGCCTTCTCACCAGCTGTTTTAACCCCATTTGTGCCAATTGCACCATAACCACGTGTATTGTTGCGGGATGTTTGTGGTGCTTCCCCATTGACTTGCATGTGTAGCATGTAACGTGTTGGGTCAACTCTGCCACGGCTGGAAAACATCCCCGTCTGCTGCCTATTGCAGCTTGAGTAGAGGCGGTTAGTGGTCAGCAAAAACGTACATATTTGTTGCCCTCCAACCGCTAGACTAAACAAGGCCTAATGGCCCATACACACGATCCGAAAATCAGATGAAAAATACTGCATACGATGCAATTGTACGATAATTGGATCGTTAGTACACAGCTTACGAGAGCCGATCATGACAGCTCATCAGATAATATTCGATCGGACATGCATGAAAATTTTGATCGCATGGTACCAGATCGTACGATTTTCATTTAATCAGTACAGTTGTTGTCCGAAAATACAATACAAATACACTACAACACATGACATCACTTCTGATTATTTATTCTGTCATACGAGAATTTTCGGGACATTAGTAAACGCTTCCGATTCGATCTGAGATTAGCATGCAAAAAATAACGGACGAGCTGTCGTCGGATTTTCGGATCGTGTATGCGGGGCATTAGTGTTGTGTTGCCTGTTCACAAAAATAATCACAACAATTCTTCAACCACTGTAATGGTCTGGACACCATACAATTGGAAGAAGCATCACAGTGGCTAAGTGCAGTGTGGACTAGGTAAGGGAGGGGGAAGCATATTGTGATTTTGTTAGTCTTCGTATTTTTTTGTATTTATTACAGCATACATATTTTTCTCTTCTTAACAAGCTCTGAAAAAGAACAGGTTAACACCTCAGAGGTCTAGTAAATCCATGTGCAGGCACCGACGCAGTTATAAATATCACAACAATATTATGCACACGGATTACATTAGGGGGATGACGCGATGCAAATTTAAACCCTATATAAGAAGCACCATGGGGGTCTAGTCGTGACAGGTCGTTTTAATTGTACTACATCACATTTCAAGTCCCCTCTACATTTCCCCCATGATATAATAAGGAACAAATTGGAACAACCCATTTATCAGTGTCTGCTTACCCCCCGCAGAGTGGATTTTAGCATAGAAATTGGCTTGAAAATCCCCAGAATACAGTCAGAGCAAAGGCTGCCATAAACAGACCACACCTGTTTAGATATTAGAATCCAACCATTCAGGTCTTCAGATCTAAAGATAACTCTTTTCTAAACTGTTTATAGTATCTTTGCGACTAAGAGCAGTTTGGCAAAGCCAGTCATTCAGACTGTTATATAAATACAAAGCGGCCAGAACATAGAATTAACTGCAAGCTAAGACTGATCACTTGGAAATGCCAACTTAGAACAGCAGTCATAAATTTGAAATGTACGTCCAGGACCCTTGAAAGTTGCTGGAGCAGTAAAGACTCTTTCACACCATAGTGCATGCATTAGTGTGCGTCTAACATGCTGGAAGAGAACAGGTATTGCATTTAGAACATGCAACATGGTTCATTTTCCATGACCCTTCTTTGCAAATGAAGGGTTGCTCTTGGTGGGGAATGGTTTAGGGATATGACTAAAGCCAGCCATAGATGGTTCATATCTCGGCCGATTCAGCAGGCACTGGCCAAGATTTGAACCATGTATGGGCAGGCTGAATGTACCCAAGTTAATTGATCGATCATCTTGGGTACAACTAGGGTTGCCACATCATCCCTTTAATCCAGGACACATATTAATTAGACAGGTTCTGTGGCTGATTAAGGTGGTAATTACACTCACTTGGGACCTTATGTTCATTAAATTAGCCCCAGAACCTGTGCAATTCATATGTGTCCTGGATTAAAGGGATGATGTGGCAACCTTAGGTACAACCAGTCTGCCGGGTTTTACATTTGATTATTGCAAGCAGCTGTTATAGCTGCTAGCAATAATCAATATGTATAACCAGGCAGGGTAAGGTAACCCCACAAAGTAGAAATGGGACTTTAATGGTGCTGGTCAAACCCAACCTCTGAGAGAACACATGTCTAGACGGGATTTTCCATAAAAATTAACATTTAATGGTACATGTTAAAAAATTCTGCCCAATTGGGCTATACACAGTGACATCATATAAAAACACCCCATAAGCACATAATAATTACACATGCGACCAGACATCAATTTTCTCCCTTGTTGGGTATGTCAGATGATACATTGAATACCCAATAAAGACTAATAGATGGTATCAGTTGGGAGCACATAGATGTACAGGACCGGGTCTTTTCCCAACGTGTTTCGCCTGATAGGGCTTCTTCAGGGGAAGCAAGAGCCGAAGTTGGGGTGTGTTATCCCTTAATGTACAAGTAAAGAGAATATTTAATCCATGCCGTGGAACACAGAGATGCTGTGGCCCATAGTTGAGCCTTCTAAAGACTTCTTTCTGAAATCAGATTCCAACCCAGTAAAGTTGTGTGTCTTATATATACATAGATACTAGATGCATATACATGGCAGCAGTGGAGCCCGGAGAGGGAAAATGGCGTCAAAAAGATACGTGCTAGGGCACCGGAGGACGCGTCCCAGTTTGGCGTCCGCGTATTCTGCAAAACTAGTGAGCCGGCTCACCAGTGCGGAAGGACAGTCTGTGCCCAGCGAATGGGGAAATTGATCACAAGGGACATCTCTCCCCCTAAGCTGGTTCAGCACCCCAGTCCCTACAACCATTAATATCACGGATTCCCTATAGTATCTGGGGCATACTATAAGGCACTGTTAGACATATGCTTGCCATTTTTTTAAATTTGCGGGCGCCAAACTGGGACGCGTCCTCCGGTGCCCTAGCACGTATCTTTTTGATGCCATTTTCCCTCTTTGGGCTCCACTGCTGCCATGTATATGCATCTAGTATCTATTTATATATGAGACACACGACTTTACTGGGTTGGAATCTGATTTCAGTAAGAAGTCTTTAGAAGGCTCGACTATGGGCCACAGCATCTCTGTGTTCCACGGCATGGATTAAATACTCTCTTTATTTGTACATTAAGGGATAACACACCCCAACTTCGGCTCTTGCTTCTCCTGAAGAAGCCCTATCAGGCAAAATGCGTTGGGAAAGACCCGATCCTGTACATCTCTGTGCTCCCAGCTGATACCATCTATTAGTGTTAATTGGGTATTCAATGTATCATCTGACATCAAGGGAGAAAATTGACATCTGTTCGCATGTGTAATTATTATGTGCTTATGGAGTGTTTTTATATGATGTCACTGTGTATAGCCCAATTGGGTGGAATTTTTTAACATGTACCATTAAATGTTATTTTTTATGGGAAATCCCGTCTAGACATGTGTTCTTTCAGAGGTTGGATTTGACCAGCACCATTAAAGTCCAATTTCTACTTTGTGGGGTTATCTTACCCTGCCTGTTTATACATTTGCTTCTTTAGGGATGTGGTGTTAGGTCACAAGTGTTAGCCTGTATCCGTTTTATTATATTTCTAGCAATAATCACTATCTTCACCTGGCAGGGTTGGCTTCTCCTGTCAACACTGTGGTCACAGGAACACGGGAGAATCTTGTCAATGATCTCAAGGCAGCTGGGACCATAGTCACCAAGAAAACATTGGTAACACAATACGCTATGAAGAACCCCCTGCTCAAGAAAGCACATGTAAAGGCCCATCTGAAGCTTGCTAATGAATACCTGAATGATTCAGAGGAGAACTGGGTGACAGTGTTGTGGTCAGATAAGACCAAAATCAAGCTCTTTGGCATAAAGTCAACTGGCCGTGTTTGGAGGAGGAGAAATGCTGCCTATGACCCCAAGAACACAATCCCCACCATCAAACATGGAGGTGGAAACATTATGCTTTTGGGGTGTTTCTGCTAAGAGGACAGGACAACTTCACCGCATCAAAAGGGACGATGTACAACCAAATCTTGGGTGAGAACCTCCTCCCTTAGCCAGGGTAATGGAAATGGTTATGGATGGGTATTCCAGCATGACAATTACCCAAAATACATGGCCAAGGCAACAAAGGAGTGTCTCAAGAAGAAGCACATTAAGGTCCTGGAGTGGCCTAGCCAGTCTCCAGCCCTTAATCCCATAGAAAATATGTAGAGGGAGCTGAAGGTTTGAGTTATCAAATGTCAGCCTCAAAACCTTAATGAATTGGAAAGGATCTGCAAAGAGGAGTGGGGCAACATCCCTTCTGAGATGTGTGCAAACCTGGTGGCCAACTACAAGAAATGTGTGATTGCCGACAAGGGTTTTGCCACCAAGTACTAAGTCATGTTTTGCAAAGGGGTCAAATACTTATTTCACTCATTAAAATCAAACTCAATTTATAACTAGAGTTGATCGAACACCTGGATGTTCGGTGGGTTCGGCCGAACTTCGCGAAAAAGTTTGGGTTCGGTACCGAACTTGACCCGAACTTGACCCCGAACTCCATTGAAGTCAATTGGGACCCGAACTTTTTGGCACAAAAACGACTGTAAAAAAGTCCTGGAAAGTGCTAGAGGGCTGCAAAAGGAAGTAAAATGATTTTAGAACAATAATCTGTCCCTTACAGCAACAGCAAGAACCTGGCCCTATAGGAGTAGGCGATGATTTTAGAACAATAATCTGTCCCTTACAGCAACAGCAGGAACCTGACCCTATAGGAGTAGGTGATGATTTTAGAACAATAATCTGTCCCTTACAGCAACAGCAGGAACCTGCCCCTATAGAACTAGAAGATGATTTTAGAACAATAATCTGTCCCTCTAAGCAGTAGACTCGGCCTAGTCCAGTCAGATCATTCTGTAATGCAGGATGAGATGTTATTAGATCTGCAATCTGTCCCTAAAAGCAGTAGTAGTAGTAGTAATCTCTACCTAGTCCACACTCAGATTGTTCTGTAATGCAGGATGAGATGTTATTATTAGAGCTGAGCGAACCCGAACTGTAACGTTCGGGTTCGTACCGAACTTTCGGGTGTCCGTGTCCCGAATCCGAACCCGAACGTTTCAGAAAACGTTCTGGTTCGGGTTCTGGTATTTTATCACGCATGTTGAATAGATGCAGGGCTTTTTTCACTGGTTTTCCCTAGAAGCCATCACAGCCATGCCTACTAATGGCATGGCTGTGATTGGCCAGTGCATCATGTGACCCAGCCTCTATATGAAGCTGGAGTCACAGTGCTGCATGTCACATGCCCTCAGTTTAGTGTAGGGAGAGGATGCTGCCGGCGCTGTGAGGGACAGATTGTGAGGGACAGATTGCAGTGATAATAACTAGGTATAGATTACTACTACTGCTTTGAGGGACAGATTGTAGATCTATAACAGGGATATGCAATTAGCGGACCTCCAGCTATTGCAAAACTACAAGTCCTATCATACCTCTGCCTCTGGGTGTCATGCTTGTGGCTGTCGGAGTCTTGCTATGCTTCATGGGACTTGTAGTTCTGCAACAGCTGGAGGTCCGCTAATTGCATATCCCTGATCTATAACATCTCATCCTGCATTACAGAACGATCTGATTACAGAATGATCTGATACTGGACTAGGTAGAGATCACTACTGCTCTGAGGGACAGATTGCAGATCTAATAACATCTCCCATTTTTCTTCCTTTTGCAGCGCTCTAGCACTTTCCAGGAATTTTTTACAATAATTTTTGTGCCGAAAAGTTCGGGTCCCAATTGAATTCAATGGGGTTCGGGATAAAGTTCGGATAACGTTCGGTACCGAACGTTTCCTGAAAGTTCGGCCGAACCCGCTGAACTCGAACGTCCAGGTGTTTGCTCAACTCTACTTATTATATCTGCAATCTGCCCCTCACAGCGCCAGCAGCATCCTCTCCCTAAACTAGCCTGAGAGCATGTGACATGCAGCACTAAATTACTCCAGCTTATACAGAGGCTGGGTCACATGATGCAATGGCCAATAACAGCCATGCCATTAGTAGGCATGGCTGTGATGGCTTCTAAGGGCAAACCAGTGAAATGCTTGTTGATTGGCTGCCCTGCAGCTATTCAACAGGCGGGATCAAATACCCGAACCCAGAACCCAAACCCGAACTTTTTTTCAAATGTCCGGGTTCGGGTCCGGGTCACGGACACCCCAAAGTTTGGCACCGACCCGAACTTTACAGTTTGGGTTCGCTCAACTCTATTTATAACGTTTTTGAAATGCGTTTTTCTGCATATTTTTATTGTTATTCTTTCTCTCCCTCTTAAGCAGCAGGGGGATCAAATAATATGCCTAAAGTAAAAAGGACTGTTGTTAAAGTGGTAGTAAACCCTTCTATCATTTTCAGCCAAGGAAGTTGCCATCTTTGCCTCTGTTTAATCTACAACTGCCATGATGCTGCACATGTGATCAGCTATGACACCAGCCATTGGATGGTTTGACAGTTTGGTTTAGAGCACAACCAATGGGAGTGTTACATTTCCGGCACGTGCCTGAAATGTAACTGGTTTTTAAACTGTTAAATGGATGGGTTTACTACCACTTTAAGCTGCTGTTTAGTTAGCAGGACGTTTGAACCAAAAAAGCACAGAAACACTTTAGAGGAGTTTAGTATAATATCCTTATTACCTTAGTTATAACAAATTGTATTGTGGCTCTTAGAATATTTTTCCCAAAAGGTAGAACTTCACTTTAAAAAGTTTTTCTTTGTATATTTTTGAACACGCGTGTATCAAACGAATTCCCCCATCATGCAGTTTGTGCCCATTCCATACTGGGATTCATAGTTGCATAACAAGCACTGTTCCATAGCAGCCAGTTCAAGCAGGGCCCAAAATAGAAAGAAATAGAACAGAAGCATATTTAACACCTCTTGCATTCAGAAACATTTTAAAGCCTCTGGTCTAAACAATGTGTCAAAGAACAGAACCGTTTGACAGATTTTTTTTTTTCCCCTCTATTTTGTGACAGTTTCAACTGTGAACAGAAATGAAGGACAGGAGTATGGTGTCATCATTTCATGGCTGTCAGCCCTGGCAGGGGAGAGGTATATCTTAGGACAACACATTGCCCAGAATTTTCTTTCATGTGTATGAATGCACTAGCGATCATTATT
>BLSH010030827.1:288375-300200 GCA_018402905.1 Glandirana rugosa
GGTAACGAAAGGTACTCGTCAGACAAGAAAAACCCACTGACCCGGATATAATTCGACGTCGAGTATATCGGGGATGCGGAGGGCCAGTCACTGCGCCCGTATCCCGATCTCTGCTCAGCTGGATCCTGTGATCATAATGATCACAGGATCCAGCAGCAGCACGCCGTGTGGCCGCGCTGCGAGCTCCCGTTCTGCAGGACATAAATACACGTCCTGTCAGAATGGGGAAGCTCCCACCCGGCCGTATATGTACAGTGGCCGGGTGGGAGGTAGTTAAAGAGGAATTAAACCCAGGTGGGGTTTATTTCTTCAATATACCCCTTTGATGTAGAAGCATGATCAGGGCTGGATTAACGTAGGGGCTATATGAGCTGCAGCTTAATATAGGCCCAGTCACCCAAAAAGAACAGACTGCTCATGGAAAGCAATGGGCCTCCACCTGAGCAGGGTGGTGGGATTGATAATGGGCGCCGCATGAGCAGTCCTAGTGGAAACCTGAGGCATGCCAATGCAGGGCTCTTACAGATATCTGGGGCTTCCATAGTGTTAGGCAGGGGAGGGCTGGGCCAGGGGGCAGGGTGGCAATTGCCCCCCAGGCCACCCTAACTTACATTCAAAATGGCCGACAGCCGCTGCCTGCTCACACTTTTTTCTTCTTGTGGAGGAAGGAAGCAGGGGCCAGGGGCGCAGCCACAAACTAACTGCAGGCAAAGGGGGGGGGGGGGCGGCACCCAGGGCCGGCTGTGCTAATGGGCACTGGTGAGCCTGCATGATGGGCACTGATCAAATTGCATTTGATAGGCACTGGTGAAGCTGCATTGGTGGGCACTGATGAGCTGCATTGATGCATTATTATTATTAAACCTCCTTTGTTGCTGTTAACATTAAATTATGTTACCACATTGTATCACATTTGTCTTGCTTTAAAACATCAATATCCTTCTAAAATCAGGTGGGCATGGATGGTGAGCTGATTCGGTGGCTCAATGGGCCACTTGACTGGACTTGCCCCCCAGGCCAAAGGCTGCCAGCCCTCCCTGTTAGGCCTGTTAGGCTGCTCTCTTTCAGCTCAGAGTTCACGCCGATGCACAGCCCTTATGGAAACCTGGCAAACCAAATACCTGGATTCCCTAGTGTTACGTCTGTGCGGCTGCGCCCAAGTACCCTTGTGAGCTTGGGCGCACACCAGCACAGGCTCTTGGAAACGCAGAAGGTGCCAAGTAAAAGGTCCACGAAATCCTCAGCACCAAGCACATGACGCTCTTAATCCGGCCCTGAGCATAACGGGCTACTATGCATCGCATAGTAGCCCGTTATGTGCCACTTACCTGCAAACGAAGCCTGCGATGTCCAGCGCTGTCCCCTGTGCTGGCCGCGTCCATCTTCTGCCCCTCTTCCTTCCGGGGCTGCGACTCCGGCGCTGTGACTGGCGCGGAGTCGCATGACGTCACTCCCGTGCATGCGTGCTGGAGCCGCCAGTCACGGCACGGTCGCAGTGGAGGAACGGCACGGAGGCCGTTTCTTCACTGCGCATGTGCCAACATGACGTCGGCACATCTAGTACATTGTATATCTCCTGAACCGTGCAGGTTTAGGAGATATGCAGGGCACCTACAGGTAAGTCTTATTATAGGCTTACGTGTAGGTTAAAGTGGTTGTCATGGGTTGACAACCACTTTAATCACAACTCGAATACTTCATCCTGAAGTCTATCAAAAAGAAAAAATATTGAGGAGTATGGATTTTCTTGGTACCACCATAGACGCCACAGTAGCAATTCAGTTAAAATCATACAAAAGTTTACTACAAAACATCATGTTAGGCTTCATGCACACTGGTTTCTTGTAAATGCTGTTTATCCTGACAGGAGATCAGCATTATAAACTCGTCTATGCTGAATTTTTTCAAAGCAGTTTAGGTGAGTTTAGTAGAGTTTAGCAGAGTTTGGAGTTTGGGCATTCATTTTTCATTGACCAGAATTTAATTTATTCTGGCCATTGAAATAAACAAATGCTGGAGTTCTAAACACGCCTGGTATTTATGAGCACTTATCAGTGCTCAGAGTTTTTCGTGGTCAAAATTGACTCTCCTGAATGAAATGTTAGGGCATTCAGAAAACAGCCAATGAACTCCCTTGCTGATAAACTGCTAAAAACATCTATGTGTGCATGGACACATAGGATAACATAGAGGGGAATTTGAGGGCAGGAAAAAATAACATTTCCTAAACTCACAAAAACTTGAGTTTAACAGCAGAGGTGAGCATGAGGCCTTAAAAGATGTCCAGTAGTTAAAGTGTTACTAAACATACAACAGTAAAATCAGTCTGTATATGCAGTAAAGTATGCTTGTTATGCTCACTGTGGAACCTAAGGGGTTAATCTCCTGCATTGAGTGAAAAGACTGTTTGATTATGTCTTCTCTGATCCTCCCCTTCTTCCACAGTCCCCAATCTATACTATATTACCAAAAGTATCCTTTACACACACATGAAATTTAATGGCATCCCAGTCTTAGTCCATAGTGTTCAATATTGTGTTGGCTCACCCTTTGCAGCTATAACAGCTTCAACTCTTCTGGGAAGGCTGTCCACAAGGTTTAGGAGTGTCTATGGGAATGTTTGACCATTCTTCCAGAAGTGCATTTGTGAGGTCAGGCACTGATGTGGATGAGAAGGCCTGGCTTGCAGTCTCCGCTCTAATTCATCCCATAGGTGATCTATCGGTTTGAGGTCAGGACTAGGTGCAGACCAGTCAAATTCCTCCACCCCAAACTCGCTCATCCATGTCTTTATGGACCTTGCTTTGTGTACTGGTGTACAGTAATGTTGGAACAGGAAGGGGCCATCCCCAAACTGTTCCCACAAAGTTGGAAACATGAAATTGTCCAAAATGTCTTGGTGTGCTGACGCCTTAAGAGTTCCCTTCACTAAGGGGCCAAACCTGACCCCTGATAAACAACCCCACACGACAACCTCCTCCACCAAATGATTTGGGCCAGTACACAAAGCAAGGCCCATAAAGACATGGATGAGCGAGTTTGGGGTGGAAGAACTTGACTGGCCTGCACAAAGTCCTGACCTGATAGGACACCTCTGGGATGAATTAGAGCGGAGACTGCAAGCCAGGCCTTTTCGTCCAACATCAGTGCCTGACCTCACAAATGTGCTTCTGGAAGAATGGTCAAACATTCCCATAGACACACTCTAAAAAACCTTGTGGACAGCCTTCCCAGAAGAGTTGAAGCTGTTATAGCTGCAAAGGGTGTGCCAACTCAATATTGAACCCTACGGACTAAGACTGGGATGCCATTAAAGTTCATATGCGTGTAAAGGCAGGCGTCTCAATACTTTTGGTAATATAGTGTATCTGCTGATAGAACAGAGCCTTGAGGGTACTTTGCACATGCTCAGTTTGGTGTGTACTGATAGAGAGTTTTTTTTTTCTGGGGACGAGTGCATGTGATCAGCACAGGGCCAATCAGCACTGTCCAGACAGTGGGTCAGGGGTTCTGCAGCCTCATAGGACAATCAGGGGAGAATGAAAACTCCTACAAGCTTTAATCAGTGCTCTGCTAGACACTAATAGTCACAAGACTGCCTTAACTGCTGATGAGAAAGGGTATTTAGCAGTTTATATTTACTAAAATAATTGTATTTCCATGTTCTGTGTACTATGGGAGACCAGATATAGTGAATGGTTTAGTAGCATTTTAAGGATTGTGAATAGAATTGGCCATATAAGAGGCATAAGCTCAAACTGCCAGCATGTTCCTCATTACTGCAATTGAAGGGATTGTTTTAATATCTCTTTAATTTCAGTTGTATATATGAAACAGCGGTCCAGTCTTTAGGGAAGATATAATAGTTGCCTAATTTCTCACTCCCCTGCTTCCCTTTACTCCCCCTGGCTCCTCTTTTCTCTTTAATGCTCCCAGAATTGAGATAGACCCTTGCTGTCATCACGTACTATGCAGAACCAGCAATCCTGCAATGTATGTTATGACATCAAAATGCCTACAGCTAGTGGCGTGGCAAATGAAAGCATGAAAAAGATCAATGGTGTCTGTGGGAACTTGCATCTGAGATGCAATAATTGCTCATTGCTCAAGGAACCTATAGCATCCTCTGGAGGAACCCTAGGGGTCCATGAAACCCTGCTCTATAGTATCCCCCTTCACTCCAATAATATGAACAAGCACAAGCGTTAGCAAAAAATGGTGAAACCTGGTGCAGCAAGTCACAGTTCAAGTATAAATATAGGCAAAACCCTTTGGGCAGAGTGGAGATGGATTAGAGCACCTGTCAATTTTTATTGCTGTCTGTGCTCTCGTAAGGGAGATCGACCCTCTATAATTGTCCTGTTTTCCATTATCATTGAAAGTGAAAGAAAATCCCAAATTTTGGGGTGTTCCCAGAAAACTAATATAGGGGACATCTTCCAATGGAGACATTAGCTCTGGTGACCTGGGGGTCCCTAAGAGATTCCCTTTATTTACAGGGATTTCCTATTTGGCTATAGGACATGAAGTTAAGATAAATCTCCCAAAGGGACAAAAATGGTGAAAATAATCCTTACAAGGATTATAACCCTCCCTTACTCTATCCAAAATGAAAAAAAAAAAGTTTTGCCTATAGTTCTATTTGAAAACAAGGGCTGATGGGACACTTTTTAACATATATTTTTGTATCCCAAGATAATAAAAGTACGTAGCTCTGAATGCAACACTACCTCTTCCCCAGCGCTGGTCCCTACAGACTCATCTTTTTCTCTTTTAGGTTAAATGATGCCCATCATCAGACATTCTTCCTTTAGAGCCCAGACCATCGGGGACATGGCCACTGAGGATGTGTCATCATACCGACCTCCACTTGCAGTACTCCTGGACATTATGTGACCACCACTCTCTCCACTAGTAAAGGTCACCCGCTGACACCAGTAGAGAAGAAGAACCCATTATACTACCAAACACGTCACATAACGGTGACGCCATCTCACCTGTGCCTGGTTGTTTGCGTCCCAAGCCTCCTTCTGCACCGGCAAGCCACAAGCCGGCAAATTCATCATAGGTGTTCCTAGACGAAAGATCGCTTGCTTCGGATCGCACGGCCGGACGGGACTGGCGTCCGCTCCACCTTCATCTCATCGGATGTTGGATGTGCTTTTTACTTATTTCCTTGTTAGTGTTTTACTTCTTTATATTAAAGTCATACAGACATATTGCACTTAGAAGCACCTCCCTTCTTCTGTTTCTCTCCATTATACTACCAGACTGGCCAGAATACTTCTAGGGAAAAAAATATGTATAAAATTATTTTTGAAAAAATAATGGCTGGTGGCCAAGCAAAGGTTGTTTTGAAAATTGCTTAAGTTGGGCTTTAATCACTTGCCGACCGCTCTATAGCAGATTTAATGCTACAGGACAACCAATTTGTGCAGAATCCCATATATAAACGTGATTCTGCACTTCCTGGTAGGGGGCGCTCCGCCAATCGGTGCATGCTGGCCAATGGATATCTGCCAGCACCCCCTGATCATTGAGGAGAGAGGCTGGATGGAGGTCTGCATATGCAAACCATGCATATCTCCGTCCTGACAGCAGGGATGTGATGGGTTTTCTTTTCCTGCAAAGCAGAGAATCCAATCTGTCTCATCCCTTAGAGAAAGCAGCACACTGTGTACACAAAAACACAGGTTAGGCACACATTTAACCCTTTGATTGCCCTACATGTTTATCCCTTCCCAGCCAGTGTCATTAGTACAGCAACAGTGTATATTTTTTCGCACTAATCCCTGTATCAGTGTCACTGGTTCCCACAAAGTGTCAAAAGTATCAGTTAGTGTCCAATTGTCCACTGCAGTATTGCAGTCCCACTATAAGTCGCTAATCGCTGCCATTACTAGTATAAAAAAAAAATAAAGTATATATACCATAGCTGTAGATGCTATAACCTTTGTGCAAACCAATCAATATACTCTTATTGGGATTGTTTTACTAAAAATATGTAGCAGAATACATATTGGCCTACACTTATGAAGTAATTTGATTTTTTTATTTTTTTTTTTATTGGATGTGTTTTATAGCAGAAAGTAAAAAATATTGGGATTTTTTTTTACAAAATTGTTTATTGTTTATAGCGCAAAAAATAAAAAACCAGTGGTGATCAAATACCACCAAAAGAAAGCTCTATTTGTGGGAAAAAATGACATAAATTTAATTTATGTACAGCATTGCATGACAACACAATTGTCAGTTAAAGTAACGCAGTGCCGTATCACAAAAAATGGCCTGGTCATGAAGGGGGGTAAATCTTCCGGAGGTCAAGTGTAAACCTGTACTTGTACCTGTCCATCTTAAGCCTCGTACACACGGGACGATCATATACAACAGGTCGTACTAACGACTTTTGTATGCAATATCGATCATTCGTATGCGCGATTAGAACAGCCGAAAATACGACGGTCGTACAAGGGAGTTGTATGAGCAAACTAGAAAACTTGGTCGTACCAACAAGCGGTCATACGACCGCTGTATCGTGTGTACAGAGCAGTTGGTACAACAAGTTGTATTGTGCAAAACATGCATGCTCAGAAGGCAGGAACGGACGGATGCTAATTACATGCACCTGAACGTTCTTCTGTGCTCGTACGATCGTGTAGTGCAGTCAGTATGAAAGTTACATTATGCACCATAGGATTTGCGACGATCGTACGTACGGTCATCGTCCCGTGTGTACGAGGCTTTAGTAATCACAAAGTAATTAGAACTTGGATTAGGATACATCTTCAGAAGAGTTTATTTCCCTTAAAGTGTTAATTGCTGTGCAGAGCCTATTGCATTAGGATGTGCATTCTGCACCCCAAAGCTCAAACACGTGTGCATCTGTGTGTATGTACAACAGTATCTCACAAAAGTGAGTACACCCCTCACATGTTTGTAAATATTTTATTCTATCTTTTCATGTGACAACACTGAAGAAATAACACTTTGCTACAATGTGAAGTAGTGAGTGTACAGCTTGTATAACAGTGTAAATTTGCTGTCCCCTCAACACAGAGCCATTAATGTATAAACCACTGGCAACAAAAGGGAGTACACCCCTAAGTGAAAATGAACAAATTTGGCCCAATTAGCCATTTTCCCTCCCTGGTGTCATGTGACTCGTTAGTGTTACAAGGTCTCAGGTGTGAATGTGGAGCAGGTGTGTTAAATTTGGTGTTATCGCTCTCACTCTCTCATACTGGTCACTGGAAGTTCAACATGGCCCCTCATGGCAAAGAACTCTCAGAGGATCTAAAAAAAAGAAGTGTTGCTCTACATAAAGATGGCCTAGGCTATAAGAAGATTGCCAAGACCCTGAAACTGAGCTGCAGCACGGTGGCCAAGACCATACAGCGTTTTAACAGGACAGGTTCCACTCAGAACAGGCCTCGCCACGATCGACCAAAGAAGTTGAGGGCACGTGCTCAGTGTCATATCCACAGGTTGTCTTTGGGAAATAGATGTATGAGTGCTGCCAGCATTGCTGCAGAGGTTGAAGGGGCGGGGGGTCAGCCTGTCAGTGCTCAGACCATACGCCGCACACTGCATCAAATTGGTCTGAATGGCTGTCGTCCCAGAAGGAAGCCTCTTCTAAAGGTGATGCACAAGAAAGCCCGCAAACAGTTTGCTGAAGACGAGTAAGGACATGGATTACTGGAACCGTGTCCTGTGGTCTGATGAGACCAAGATAAACGTATTTGGTTCAGATGGTGTCAAGGAAAAGGTGAGGAGTACAAAGACAAGTGAGTCTTGTCTACAGTCAAGCATGGTGGTGGGAGTGTCATGGTCTGGGGCTGCATGAGTGCTGCCGGCACTGGGGAGCTACTTGAGGGAACCATGAATCCCAACATGTACTGTGATATACTGAAGCAGAGCATGATCCCCTCCTTTAAGAGACTGGACCACAGGGCAGTATTCCAACATGATAACGACCCCAAACACACCTCCAAGATGATCATTGCCTTGCTAAAGAAGCCGAGGGTAAAGGTGATGGACTGGCCAAGCATGCCTCCAGACCTAAACCCTATTGAGCATCTGTGGGGCATCCTCAAATGGAAGGTGGAGGAGCGCAAGGTCTCTAACATCCTCCAGCTCCGTGATGTCATCATGGAGGGGTGGAAGAGGACTCCAGTGGCAACCTGTGAAGCTCTGTTGACCTCCATGCCCAAGAGGGTTAAGGCAGTGCTGGAAAATAATGTTGGCCACACAAAATATTGACACTTTGGGCCCAATTTGGACATTTTTCACTTAGGGGTGTACTCACTTTTGTTGCCAGCGGTTTAGACATTAATGGCTGTGTGTCGAGTTATTTTGAGGGGACAGAAAATTTACACTGTTATACAAGCTGTACACTCACTACTTTACATTGTAGCAAAGTGTCATTTCTTCAGTGTTGTCACATGAAAAGATAGAATAAAATATTTACAAACATGTGAGGGGTGTACTCACTTTTGTGAGATACTGTTGTACATACACACAGATGCACACGTGTTTGAGCTTTGGGGTGCAGAATGCACATCCTAATGCAATAGGCTGTGCACAGCAATGGGGACCAGATATAGTGAATGCAGGGTCCTAGTAACACTTTAAGGGAAATAAACTCTTCTGAAGACGTATCCTGTATTTTAAAATGTATTAAAACATGGACGGTGTTAGTAGGGCAGAGGTTGGTGTCCATAGTTTTTTATTTTTGTTATTTTATTTTTGTATTATTTTTTACAACTTTTTAGGAGCCCCGTTGGACTTTGTTGAAACATCAGCAGGGGGAATCTGCACCGCACAGGGCAATTGGGGTGTGTCCAGCCACACCCAGCACACCCCCTGCGTACGCCTATGCTGGTCTCCCACAGTACACAGAACATGGAAATGCAATAGTTTTAGTAAATATAAACTGCTAAATACCCTTTCTCATCAGCAGTTAGAGCAGTCTTGTGACTTCTATCAGTGCCTGGTTAAAGCTTGTAGGAGGAGTTTTAATGCCAGTGCACTGGCTGTCCTATCAGGATGCAGGACCCCTGACCCTTTGTCTGGACAGAGCTGATTAGCCTTGTGCAGATCACATGCACTCTCCTAAGAAAAAAAAAACAACTCTCTAGCAATACATACCAAAATGAGCATGTGCAGACTGACTCCACTAACTCTGTCTTATCCGGACATGTTTTGGAGACAATGCAAGAAGAGGAGGATCTGTGCATACAGAATCAAACAGCCTTTTTGCTGAGGATTAACCCCTTAGGTCCCAAGGTGAGTATAACAAGCATGCTTTACTACATATACACACTGGTTTTACTGTTGTGGGTTTAGTAAGATTGCAACAAGCAGAATAACATGGGGACAACCCAATATTTTTGGAATGAATGTCCAACAAGCTTATACCAACGTGATGGTCTGATGTCCACAACTAAATACATTTTTGATCATTATGTGTATAAATCAATGAAGACGAAGAAAATCTCTATTTGCACCATTTTTTAGGTGCTCTTCATTTGAGTAACCATCTACAAAGTACAAGGTTAGTATCCTCTCCTCCGACAAAAAGAAAAAGCTTGACCTGAGATAAAAACCCTCACATCGATGATCTTGGTGATTGCTAACAATATGACAGCGCCGGACTGAGATAGAGCTGTCCACATGGCTAACTCCATAATCACCTTTCACACTAGGAAGCTTAGAACTCAGCACAAGCAATCCACGGACGCACAGTTCAGTTTTTGTTTGAAACTGCAAAAAAATAAACCGTCAACCCAATGGACCATAAGCAAATGTATGTCCTTTGTATAAGAGCAATAGAAAATAAATGGAGATGGGAAGACAAATTTCCTTTCTTGCTGTGAGGTTTTTGCATTACGCAGCAGAAAACATTCAAATATTGTAGAAGTCTCCTTTGCCTTGATAGCTTTTTATTTATTTATTTTTTTCGAAGTCTGATTCAGCAACATTTATAAGGTCATGCATTTCTTAAGGATTTTTTTTACACGCTATATAAATCCAGTGTCTAAACAGAATAACAGTTCATTGATTGCATCTTAGGAGATTCTGCACAAATTTTCGAAATCTATTACAGACTCTATGCAGAATGGCTCTCATAAAAATGATGCTCCATTTACTATTATTTGCTGATTTTAACAATCAGTGAGCAAATAATATGGGCAGCAAAGTGGCTTAAAGGGTAACTCCATGTTCATGGCAAAAAAAAAAAATATAGCCAGTAAAAAAAAATAAATAATATAACATATACTAATTATATTTAGCTACACAAGCCATATTGTAATTTAACTGCATTATTTTACTATAGGCTGGGTGGTAGCTTTGACGTCATATGATGTCCTCTCAGGATCACGTCCCATGGGCCGCACTGCAGTGCAATCTGTCACCTTCTGTGTCCACCAAACACAGCAGAAAACAGATCAGTGTACCAGGTCGCTGCCAGTTCCATGTGATTGCTGTGACCAATCACATGACAATAGTACACAATGGATGGCTTCCATTCTTGCCATTTATTGTGTACTACTGTTATGATCTCTGTGATTGGTCGCAGTGATCACACGGTACAAACAGGGCCAATCACCGCCCATCTGTACCCCTATTTGCCCCATAAATGTATTTCATCTGTGTATTGAGCTATCTGCCTGGATCTCAGTTTTAAGTACAGGACCTAGACGATTCAATAGGAAAATGGACCACCATGTTCTCTGTCAAATGCAGCTTTACTCCATAGACTCGGTCAGTCGAGAGTGTATGGTCAAACTAAACAGAAAAAATGTGAGCGTCCAAAGGCCAGAACATGGCCAGAACACAGCACTCAAACCTGGTCTAACTAAATATTGTTTAACCATCCCAGTCCCCAGACCTGAATATCATTGAACATCTGTGGGGTGATTTGAAGATGTTTTGTAAGGAGGAATGGTCCAAAATACATTCATCCAGAATCCAGACACTCATTACAGGCTATAGGAAGCGTCTAGAGGCTGTTATTTCTGCTAAAGGAGGCTCTACTAAATATTGATGTGATTTTTCTGTTGGGGTGCCCAAATTTATGCACCTGTCTAATTTCATTTTGATGCATATTGCACGTGTTCTTTTAATCCAATAAACCTCATTTCACTACTGAAATATTACTGTGTCCTTCAGTTATTTGATAGATCAAAATGAAATTGCTGATCCAAACACCCAAATATTTACAAATGACAATCTTGGAAATTGTCAGGGGTTCCAGTTGCATACAACTGTACAACCTCAAAAAAAAACAAACAAAAAAAAACCACTATTTCACTTACTAAATACCTTGGACTATTTACTTTCTTTTTTTTTTGGTGGGTGGGGGGGGGGGGGCGGTGTCCAGGATTTTACCGTCCTGTCATCTTTATGGGGGGGGGGGGTGGGTGGTTTTTTTTTTCTTTCATTTATCAGGTTCCATAAATCATTCACTTTATCACCAAAAAAAAACAAACAAAAAAAAACTCCAACATGTCAACATACGTTGACCTTGGGGACTGTTAAAGGTTCTAACAGTAAACATTTATAAACCCACAAACCTAGTCGTTAAAGTAAAACTAGATAGTTTATTGACTTCCTGTGTCATTATAAAGTCATCACTTTACTCCAAATAACCTAATTTTCTTGTGCACGTTATACGTAGTTTTACTTTAATCTGTCCACGTATTTAAACCCGTGGGGTTGTCTTTTTAGTGTAGTTATAAATCATCTCGGAGGAAATCGTCTTTATTGTCGGAGATCTGCGAAGGATATCGGACATTACTCACAGACCTAAGACCTACTTACAT
>BLSH010030827.1:320894-332698 GCA_018402905.1 Glandirana rugosa
AAACCCTGAATTAGTAATGAACACATTTGGTTGCCACCATAAACATTTACAAGTTATACACAAAAACAAGGCTCTTGAAATATTAAAACATATTGGTTAGATAATTCATATCTCTTCAACATATTTGCTTATCTAAATCAAACTGAAAAGACCACAATACCTTTAAAAAAACATAAAAAAGTAATACAGATTAAATATTAAGCTCAGTCATTCAGAAACCGTCAGTACATCATGTACCTGTATAGGTCTCTGTAAACACACTCCCATCTCTCTTGGCAATCATCACCAGAACAGGTGTTCCTCTTGCAAGATTTACCCTCTAATCCTGTTTTGATTGCAACTCTCAAATTCTGGATTTTCCATCACTTTCAGCAATGGTCATCAGGGAGAACAGTGAGAGTGAGAATGAATCGCCCTAATGGGGACACAAAAAAACATAAAAAAAAAGTTTTGGCAATACATACACGTTAAAATATTTTTTATATGAATTTCACATTTCATTTTGTCAGGAACATCTTGTCTGCCATCAGAGAGATGGTGCCAGCCATAAGGCTTTTGCTCATGGTTATAAATGTGCGTACGTTTTCAGGCATAGGAGTATAATTAACCATTTGACCTCCGAATTTTCTACCCCCCTTCATGACCAAGCCATTTTTTGCGATACTGCACTGCATTATTTTAACTGTCAATTGCGCGGTCATGCAACACTATACCCAAAATTAAGTTTGTATCCTTTTTCTCCCACAAATAGAGCTTTCTTTTGGTGGTATTCAATCACCTTTTTATTTTTGCGCTATAAACAAAAAACACCAACAATTTTGAAAAACAAAAACAATATTATTTACTTTCTGCTATAAAACAGATCCAATAAAAAATAATAAATTAAATAATAAAATTAATTTAGGCAAATAAGTAAAGTATTCTGCTACATAATTTTCATTAAAAAAATCCCAAAAAGCATATATATTGAATGCTTTGTGCAAAAGTTATAGCGTCTACAAACTATGGGATATATACTGGAATTTTTATTTATTTATTTATTTTTATACTTGTAATGGCAACTATCAGCTGCTTATAGTGACACTGGGTTATTGCAGCCGACGATCTGACACTAGCTGACACTTTTGATACTGTGCGACCAGTGAAGTTAATACAGTGATCAGTGCTAACAAATATGCACTGTCACTGTATTAATGGCACTGGCTGCAAAGGAGTTAAACATCTAGGGCAATTAAAGGGTTAAATTTGTGCCTACCCAGTGTTTGTGTACACTATGGGGTTGATTTACTAAAGCTTGACAGTGCAAAATCTGGTGCAGCTCCACACAGAAACCCATCAGCTTCAAGGTTTTATTGTCAAAGCTTGATTGAACAAGCTGAGGTTAGAAGCTGATTGGCTACCATGCAAAGCTGCACTGGTTTTTGCACTCTCCATCTTTAGGAAATCAACCCCTATGTGTGCTGTTTTTGCTAAGGGATTTGATGGATTTTACTCCCTGCATTGCAGGGAGAGAAAATCCATCACATCCCTGCTGACAGAACAGAGCTCTGCCTTGTTTACATAGGTAGAGCTCTGTCTCCTCACAAGTCAGTGGGACCACGGACATCCATTGCCCAGCACCTGCTGATCACCTTGTGCTGTGTCCTTATCACGGTGCTGGAGGCCTTTGCGCACGCACTCCTTACCAAGAAGCGTTAGTTCGATCATATACTATGTACATGATACGGAACAGAAGAGCTGCTTTGCCACCGTGCATCTAAGTGATGTGGTCGGCAAGCGCTTAAACATGCAAGAATGTGCACATAGAAACACGTGGACAATGGAGTGCATACTGAGGCATGGACATGCCCACCACAGATAATGATGCAGATCACAGATTGTGCCAGAGGCCACCCTCATCATCTCAAGCTCCTCATACAGGTACATGACACATTTCCTTTTATTGTTGTATTTAGGGTTCATTCACAGTTGCAAATGCACCTAGTGTGCGACCAGCTGCGAGAACCTCAGCGGGGGGGGTTGCTGTGATTATCTCAGAGAAAACAGCCACATTAAAAGTAATGGTAAGCTGTCATCTATTGCAGCTAATCACCTGCATGTAATCGAACCAGCAGTGATCACGTCCAAGTGATTGGCCCTGGAGACTCACATATGATAACAGCATGAAAGATTACATGCAAGCTGTTGCAATTAACTGTGAGGGCCAGCAGCCTCCCATTTCTGCACAAAGTAAATTACCTCGCTGGGGTTCCCATGGCTTTTGCAAGTGTAAATTCACCCTAAATGTTGAGACGTATTATTTAGCAACAACTGTGGTAGATTATCTACTTCAATCACTCTACCTAGCTTCTTAATAACAATGAATGTTGCATGTCCCGGAAGATTTCATATATGATGAAACGCGTAGGTCAGAACCATAACTGACATCATTGCGCAACCGCAAGTGACCTGGACATTCCATGTTTTTTCAGGCTGGATTGTTATGTTTAATGCATCATTTTTCCTAATTATTTTTCATGTGGTTGGTGACCGGAGGAGGTGATCCAGGCTACAGCGGGTGCCAGATGATGCGGTGGGGCAGCAGAGAGAGAGACACACAATTTATGCAATATCTATTAAATATGCCCTTATGACTTCTCTTTAATTAGGGGGTCATATACAGTAGGTTTGGTAAGATTGAATTTCATATTCATTGATGACAGCTCTGGATCTTTCTCTGCATAATTTCAAGGATCTTTTGGTGTTTAAAAATTTTGCTTTCACCTTGTAGAAATTATTGTGTGAATTCTAATTTATTTATTTACTCATTTTGGTATATTGAATGTGATTCAATTTCCTACTGCTTCGCTCTATGGACTTAAAATACCCACTGTGTGGACCTTAATTTATTTCTTCCACCAACTTTGGCATACTGTATGTGATCTACTTTTATATATAATGAATTGTTGTTTTTATTAATTTATTTAACAAATTAGTGCACGATTCCTGTTTATAAATTTCAGTAGGGTTGCACTGATACCGATACCGGTATCGGTGCCGATAGTGGGAATTTGCATCAGTATCGGTATTCATGCAAAAGCTCCAATGCCTGAAACTGATACTTTCAGGCTCAGTTCTTTCAGCGGTCAGCAGTAATCCTCCACTGACAGCAGAAATGTAAAAAAAAAAATGGCAATTATCGGTTGTTAAAGCGGTTGTCTACCCAATTTATGGACTTTTACCTACAGGTAAGCCTATAATAAGGCTTACCTGTAGGTAAAATGAAAATCTCCTAAACCTCTACGGTTTATTTTATTTTTTATTTATTTATTTCAGGTACTTATATAGCGCCGTCAATTTACGCAGCGCTTTACATATACATTGTACATTCACATCAGTCCCTACCCTCAAGGAGCTTACAATCTAAGGTCCCTAACTCACATTCATACATATACTAGGGCCAATTTAGACAGGATCTAATTAACCTCACAGCATGTCTTTGGAGTGTGGGAGGAAACCGGAGTACCCGGAGGAAACCCACGCAGGCACAGGGAGAACATGCAAACTCCAGGCAGGTAGTGTCCTGATCGGGATTCGAACCAGCGACCCTTTTACTGCTAGGCGAAAGTGCTACCCACTACACCACTGTGCTGCCCAGATATTCACCCTCTAAGCTGTTGCGGCGTTACGGTGCTTGCGCCGTGTTTGTCCCGGCAATAGGGCCGGACCTTGCCGGAAAGACGGGTCCTGCGCGCATGCACGGGAGTGATGTCTTGTGGCTCTGGCCAGTCCCAGCGCCAGAGCTACGTACCCCTCAGAGGGGACCGAGCATTTAATGGTGAGTATTTCATAATGAGCTAGTATGCGGTGCATACTAGCTCATTATGCTATTGTCTTGCAGGTTTTTATTTATTTTTAATGGGTAGACAACCGCTTTAAGGAGCGGGGCCGCCGTGTCCTTAAAGTGTTACTGAATCCAAGACCCTGCATTCATTATATCTGGTCTCCCACAGTACAAAGAACATGGAAATGCAATCATTTTAGTCATTATAAACTGCTAAATACCTTTTCTCATCAGCAGTATATAGCAGTCTTGTGACTTCTATGAGTGTCTGGTTAAAGCTTGTAGAAGGAGTTTTCATTCTCCCAAAATTGAGCAAGCGGGGCCCCTGACCCTCTATCTGTACAGTGCTGATTGGCCCTGTGCTGAACACATGCACTCTCCCAAGTAAAAAAAAAACTCTAGCAATACACACCAAACTGAGCATGTGCAACCTGTCCCCCTCTGACTCTGTAAATATCAGGATTTATATTGGAGTCAGTGGAAGAAGGAGATGACCAGAGAAGACAGGATCAAACAGCCTTTTTACATAATGCAGAGGATTAACCCCTTAGGTTCCACAGCGAGTATAAGGCTTCATGCACACTGGATGTTATAAAAAAGCCAGTAACCTTAGTTGTAGAAAGCTGTAGCTGTAGAGTGAGTTTTTTCAGCGTTTATGTAGTAGCGTTTTTCAGCAAAACTATACTCCCATAAAAGCTTATAGCTCAAAAATACTGATAAACACTGTTGTTGCACTTTTAAGCTGTGCTCAGCTTTTTCCAAAGTTAGAGCATTTTTACAGCTGAAAAAAATCCTCTCAAAACCCACTAGTTCTGGGGGATTTTTCCAGCTAGAAAACATCCCTGCCAAAAACGGTTGATAACAGCCTATGTGTGCATGGACAGATAGGGTAACATGGTGGGGAGTTTATTGGCTGCAGAAAAAAAACGTCTGTAGCCAAAAACAGCAGCTATAAAAACATCCAATGTGCATGAGACCTAACAAGGCTGCATATACACACCGATTTGACTAAATAAAACAAATATACAGCGCTTGCATAAACTTCAAACAATAATGTGCATAAAAGTAGAAAGTGCAATAATGCCCAGAATACATGAAAAAAAGTGCACTGGTGCTTGAAATTGCTTGCAATCTTCAAAGTGCCAAGGTGCTTCAAAAAGTGTGGGGTGTCACCCCATAGGCGTCCCTACTCACCAAAGGACCATGACCCCCAGCTTTTCAGTCTGGGGGTCTGGTCAGGCTTATTACGGTCAGGTTCCTCTCAGACAACTGGCCCAGGGTACGTTAGTTCAGAATGATCACAATCCACAAGGGGCTCCAATGAAATATAAGAGAAGAGGGGGGACCACAATAGTGAAGTATTATTGCGCAGAAAATAAAAGTACTCACAAAATAGTCGATCAACATTAGCCTGTAGTATCCAGGAAAAACACGAACGCCGTCAGATCGCGTGCGTTCCAAAAGAACCGGAAGTGACGTCCACGGAAACCAGATACCGAAAATTACATCAACGCGTTTCGCCTACCCATAGGCGTCATCAATGGACACTGATTTTGCTGTTGTGGGTTTAGTAACACTTTAACAACTGAGGACTCATTCAGCTGTCAGTGTTAAGTGTGTACAAAGTCCTGGCAAATGGAGCTGTAAAAAAAAAAGCAACTGGGCAATGTTTATCAACAACATTTCTCAGACACTGAAACAGAAAGATAAATATAAACATTGTTTCTTTTTGTATCTTTCTATTTATTCACCAGATCAAAGGGATGAACTTTGATGTGCACATGAAGTCAGTTTAAAGCAACATTTTTTTTTTTTTTTTTATATTAAATGTGCCTTTTAATAACCCTTCATTTACTCTAATAAACCTTAATTAACTCCTTATTCTCCTTCTCCATTTAATTACTATTTTCCTGGAGATTTTTTTTTGTTTGTTTCTATATTATAAACTATTAATAATTAAAACTTTTTTTTTGTGTGCTTTGTTTAATTCTTTTTACACCTTTAACCACTTCAACCCCGGAAGGATTCCACACTTTAGGACCAGAGCCCTTTTTGCGATTCGCACTGTGTCGCTTTAACTGACAATTGCGCGGTCCTGCGACGCTGTACCAAAACAAAATTTGTGTCCTTTTTTTCCCACAAATAGAGCTTTCTTTTGGTGGTATTTGATCACCTCTGCGTCATTTCCAATCGCCGCTATAAACAAAAGAAGAGTGATAATTTTGCAAAAAAACCCAAATTTCTTACTTTTTGCTAAAATACAAATCCAAAAAAAAATATAAAAAAAAACATTTTTTCCATCGGTTTTGGCCGATTTATATTCTTCCTCATATTTTTGGTAAAAAAAAAATCGCAATTGGCGTTTATTGATTGGTTTGCGCAAAAGTTGCCGCCTTTACGGACGACGAGAATTCATTTCTGGGTTTTTTATTTTTTTTTTATTTTTTACTAGTAATAGAGGTGATCTGTGATTTTTAGCGGTACTGCGATATTGTGGTGGACATGTCGGACCATTTTGACACTTTTTTGGGACCATTGGCATTTATACAGCGATCAGTGCTATGAAAATGCACTGATTACTGTGTAAATGCCATTGGCAGTGAAGGGGTTAACCTGGAGGGGGCACTCTAAGGGTTAACTGTGTTCCCTGGGCGTGTTCTAACTGTGTGTGGGCTGCCCTAGCTGGGGAAAGGGGATGATCACGGCTTTCATATAGAGGAAGCCTGTGATCATCGCCCTTCCCCCTCTAACAGAACAGAGATCCGTGTTTACATACACGGACCTCCGATCTTTCACTGCCGGGGGGGCATCGCGGGTAGCCGGCAGCAATCGAGTCCACCGCACCCGCTCCCTGGCCCCCCTGAACACATTGAGTGTGCGAGCGCGCCTCCGGCGGCACGCGCTCACAGTGAGTGATATCGCAGCCGCCGTCGTATGACGGGGGTTTGCGATATCGAGCCACTTTGTCGCCGTCAGACGCCGGTCGGAGGTCGGCAAGTGGTAAATATGTATTTACAAATTTCACATTCAAAAAAGTGCAAATTTTAAAATAAATACATTTGTTTCATTTGTAAATAACTTTTCAATGCTTTGTACTTTTGCTGACAGCTGAAATGTAAACAGAACAGATGTGCTGGGTATCAGTTATTTGTATGGGTGAGTGCTACAAAAAAAAAGTATCTCACAAAGTACTCATTGTAAAAAAAATGGTATTGGCGCATCCTTAATTTTCAGCGCAACGCTGTTTTTTGCAATGGATGTAAGATATCGGCCCCACAGAGAGTGCATTGTTTGAAATAAGTTGGCCAACTAATAGGCTTCCATTGTGAGAAGGAGCAGTAAAGTGCAACTGTTTTGTAGCGCTGTAAAGCAGGATCCTGAATATGCAATGAACACCTATGGTTGTCACCATAAACTCATACTGTCTATTTAAAAATGAGTAAAAGAATTGATACTAAAAGTAGAACTTTAAAGTGCTGAAACCCCCTCTCAGAATAAATATCAACAAAAGTATAAATACAATAATGTTTATTACAAAAAGAAGGATAAATATGTGGGACATATTCCCCTAAACATATGGGCCGAAATTCCCACACATAATTGTTACCATAAACAAACAACCTTGAGGGTAAAGTCTCTCTCCTGCATATAATTTCATACAAACATCTGCATTGTATATAACTATAGACTAAATATACAGCAAATGTATTGGGCAAGAAAAGATGACTTGTCCCCATACCGACGCATTTCGCCTCTATTGGCTTCCTCAGGAGTTCAGGGAAATTGTATAGCTTTAGAGTAACTAAAGAGATAGAGAAACATATAGATAATACAGTGCACACATACATATTTATTTATATACATTACATATATTTACTGATCAATAACTCCCAATTATTAAGAGGATAAAGTAATTGGCAGTCAGGAGATGCAAGTCCTATTCTCCCTGTGCATACATGGACAGACAGGCCAAATCAGGGCAGGTTTTACCACCAAGCTACAGAGAATAAGCCCTAGGGGAACAGGATCAGAGGCCAGGAGGCACGGATCTAATGCTAGTAAACATAACAGGACAAGACTATGGACTTATTTGACCAGTTAGTGGGAGGATTGGGGTGGAATGGCATGCTGGAACAATGGGGGGATGTCTGTGTTCAGGTCTGTCTGCCGATGGAGCACCAGCTGCCACTGGAGGTGATCATACTGGAGTGCGGCTGTCCAGATCCTTTCATTCGCTGATCTATGCTATTATCTAAACCACACTGAAAAGTCTATACACCCTTTAACCAGTTCCCCACCGCGCAAGGCGGCTCTGTTCCGTGAATTGCTGTACCGGTACGGCGCTTCGTGTAATAAATGCAGCGGTGCGCATCACTGACCGCCGCAATGTCTGCCGGCCACCCGCGATTGCTACACAGAGAGACAGAACGGGGATCTGCCTATGTAAACAGAGTGGATCCCCGTGACACAGGAGTAGAGAGAGATTGTCTGTTCCTAGTGATCAGGAACAGCGATGTCTCTGTACTCCCAGTCAGTCCCCTACAGTTAGAAAGCACCTCCCTAGTACACACTTAACCCTTTGATCGCCCCTCGTGTTAACCCCTTCCCTGCCAGTGTAATTTATACAGTGATCAGTGCATTTTTATAGCACTGATTCCTGTATTGGTGTCACTGTTCCCCAAAAAGTGTCACTTAGGGCTTGTTCCCACTGAACTAAATGTCTAACGCTATACAAACGCTCCTATAGCCAGACAGGTGTCAATGAGCGTTAGTATGAGGACGGTGTACAAGCATTAACAGTGCTCTCTAAACGCCCTATGTGCGGTTTTGTAGTGTTTGAAGAGCATTAGGGAGCATTAAAACTGCTCCTCAATGGAAGTGCGATTCATTTTAAAGTGCCGCAACAAAACCGCGGTGAAAATGCCTGCCAGAGAGGTGTTAATATAGACTTGAATGGGAGGCTTCAAAGCCTCCTAAACTCGACAAGAGGCTTTAATTTTGAAGCGACGCGACGCTAACACTTAGTGTGAACAGCACTATATGTTGTCTATTGTATCTTGTGCATAAGCGTTTGAGGGGCATTTTTAAAGCCCCTCAAACGCCAGCTCTTAATGCCAGTGTGAGCGGACCCTTAGGGTTAGATTTGTTCACTGCAATGTCGGAGTCCTGCTAAAAAGTGCAGATCGCCGCCATTACCAGTAAAAACAATAAAAAAATTAAAAGTCCTTAAATCTAACCCCTATTTTGTAGACGCGATAACTTTATTTTCAAAATTTTCAAAATTGCGGGCCTTTTATTGTTTATAGCGCAAAAAAAAACGCAGAGGCGATCAAATACCACCAAAAGAAAGCTCTATTTGTGGGGGAAAAAAAGGACATCAATTTTATTTGGGTACAACATCGCACGACCACATAATTGTTAGTTAAAATAACACAGTGCCATATCACAAAAAATGGCCTGGTCATTAACCGGTTCCGGACTGGCTCGCATACATTTACTTCTGCAGAGTGGCATGATCCCACGAATCGCCGTCTATAAATGGCGGCTCGCTTGTGCGCGGCTAGCGGGCAGGAGCACACCATCGGCTGCGCGCTCTCGTGCCCGCGCACTCTGCAGCAGTATGGCCACAGATCCGGCAGACTCGATGTGCGCCGGCTACCCGCGATTGCCAGGCACAAAAGAAAAACGGGGAACCGCCGATGTAAACACGGCGGTACACC
The DNA here is from genome assembly GCA_018402905.1 of Glandirana rugosa. Lineage (NCBI taxonomy): Eukaryota > Metazoa > Chordata > Amphibia > Anura > Ranidae > Glandirana > Glandirana rugosa. The sequence goes on from BLSH010030827.1 coordinate 330,438, forward strand.
GTTCTGTCAGGCGGCATGTAAGAGATCTACTGATCCCTGTCACTGGGATCAGTTAGATCTCTTATGCCCCTGGCAGGCCTGCCCCCTCACAGTTAGAACACGCCTAGGGGACACAGTTAACCCCTAGATTGCCCCCTGCAGGTTAACCCCTGCACTGCCAAGGACATTTATACAGTAATCAGTGGATAGTTAAATTTCTGATCGCTGTATAAATGTCATTGGTCCCAAAAAGTGTCAAAAATGTCCGACATGTCCGCTGCAATATCAAAGTCCTGATAAAAATCGCAGATCGCCGCCATTACTAGTAAAAAAAAAGTAAAAACGCCATAAATTAATTTTCATGGTTTGTAAATGCGGCAACGTTTACGCAAACAAATTAATAAACGCCGATCACAATTTTTTTTACCACAACTATGGAGGAAGTATATATATTGGCCAAAACTGATGAATACATTTGTTTTTTTATATATTTATATATATTATATTTATATGTATTTTAGCAAAAAGTAAAAAATATATTTTTTTTTTCAAAATTGTCGCTCTTTTTTTGTTAATAGCGGTGATCAGAAATGACGCAGAGGCGATCAAATACCACCAAAAGAAAGCTCTATTTGTGGGGAAAAAAGGACGCCACTTTTGTTTGGGTATAATGTCGCACGACCACGCAATTGTCAGTTAAAGCGACACAATGCCGAATCGCAAAAAGTACAGTGGGAAATCCTTCTGGTCCTTAAGTGGTTAAGGGGATAAATCCTTCCAGGGCTGAAGCGGTTAAAAAAAAAAAGTAAAGAACTCGGATCAAATACTAAGCACAGTCATTCAGAACCCGTCAGTACATCATGTACCTGTGTAGACAACACTCCCGTCCTTTTTCAAAAATAAACATCCAGGTCTGCGGAATAGAACTATAATATTTTATTCTAGCAAAAAGGAATGCTGTTTATTACAGAACTCCAGCACATTTGTTGGTGTTATGTCTATGTCCTGGCTGAAGATAAATGTTTGATTTCAGAGGCCAAGGGTTACTGGGAAGGTTTTTTAGCGGAACACACTGTAGCCATTTTGAACGTTTCAAGCTGTTAAAAATCCGATAGGACTCGGTATGTAGAGAAGACCGAACATGCAGAACTAGGATTGGAAGCTAATGGAATCTCTTGTGTGTGTTTTCCTGTGATCTTGACAAATTTATAGGCATAACGCACAACCTTTTGTGTCTATTTTTTTTTCCCCCCAGAATTTCGATCTTTTTACAGAACTCGTTTTTAAAGCAAAGTCTTTCATTTTTAATCTCTGGCTACTGTCTCATTCTGTATAATGACTCTCTTGGTTGTTAATTAATGCATTCTTGAACATAGCAGAATTTGCACTTTAGGGCCAATCTTTCATGTATTTTATAACCCTGCCACTTTAGTGGGTTTTGAAATGCAGGCGATCTCTAGGTGTCCAAAGATAAAACATTACTTATACTGTGATTAGATCCTTCTTTATGGTTCATATATTGTGCATAACAGTGGTTTTATGGTAAATGTGACATGCATATTAATGGAAGAATATTCCATAAAAATTGTATTTTTAACCTTTTTTTTGACAGCCATGTAAGTTAATGTCAGTGGATGTAAAGCCGAATACTAAGCAGCTGTAGAAAGAAAAAAAGAAAAAAGAAACAACACCTTTTAATGGGCTTATGTATTGTAATCGGGCCCAATTACAATACATAAGCCCATTAAAAGGTGTTGTTGTTGTTGGTTTATTTTTTCTTTTTTTTAGCAGTCTTGTGACTTCTATCAGTGCCTGGTTAAAACTTGTAGGAGAAGGTATCATTTTAGTTTAAAAAAAAGTTTAAAGTGTAAGTTTAAAAAAAAAAACTTGTCAAATTTGAGCTTATATCATGATTTTTTAAAAATAATTATGTATTTAAAAAGAATTATGATATAAGCTCAAATTTGACACTTTTTTTTAAACGTAAACCTTAAACTTTTTTTAAAGTAAAATGATAACTCCTCCTACAAGTTTTAACCAGGCACTGATAGAAGTCACAAGACTGCTATATACTGCTGATGAGAAAAGGTATTTAGCAGTTTATCAAGATAAAGTAATGGAGACAAATGGCGCTGCCTAAGAATGATGAAAAGTGAGCATACAAAAACTAGTATACAGGATATGAAAGAGACCACCTGTTTTCAATGTGTCTGTTTATGGAAAAGAGTAGTCGTCATATATCGTCAGAACACTGAAGATAGTCACGGACCAATTTTGAACAT
>BLSH010030828.1:22330-47063 GCA_018402905.1 Glandirana rugosa
AAAAAAAAAAGTAAAGGACACCAAGACTCATTTTATCAAAACAGAGGGTTTGAACGGTGTCAAGACAACGAACCTTCTAGTTTCCAGTATCCACAAAGTAGGTATAAGGGTTATAGAAGGTCCAGTATCAATACCTAGGAAGAAAGAAAATACTACTTACTTACCTTACTGTAGTGAAAAAATAGTTCCAGAACACCGTTGAATACAGTTTAGAAACAAAAAACGACGTTTGTATCCCGTTTGGATAAGTACTTCGTCCATATGGTAGGACGACTGCGTTGTTTTAAAAGTTACAGACCACGACATGTAAACAGTAGAAATCGGTAAACTTCCAGTCCGGGTCTCCATTGATTTCAATGGGGTTCGGGGTCCGGGACAAAGTTCGGGTTCTGTCCGGACCCGAACCTGGACTTTGTCCCGAAGTTCGGCTGAACCAGCAGAACCTGGACTTCTAGAAGTTCGCTCAACTCTACTTATGTGCCCTTCAAATGGCTAAAGATGACAAATGTACAGCACCAGACATTGAAAATTTTGTTGCGTCAGCAGGATGGTATACCTGCTTCATGAATAGGTTTGCCCTATGTTTGCAGCAAAAAACAAAGATTTGACATAAGTTGCCACAAGACCTTGATAAAAAAGTGATGTCATTCCATTCATTCATCATAAAAGAAAGAAGGATCCATAACTATGACCTGGAAGATATTGGGAATATGGATGAAACACCTATGACCTTTGATCTTCCAAGCAACAGAACTGTGGCAAGTTTGGGAGACAAAACTATTTTACTCAGAACCACAGGAAATGAAAAAAAAAACATTTCACAGTCGTTCTGTCATGTTTGGCTAATGGAACTAAGCTGCGGCCTGTCATTATTTTTAAAAGAAAGACCTTGCCTAAAAAGGTCAAATTCCCGCCACGAATTACAGTGCGCGCACATATTAAAGGCTGGATGGATGAAGACGGAACAAAAAAATGGTTGGAAGAAATTCGGAGCAGCCTTAAAGAAAAAAACATCATTGCTAGTTTGGGATATGTTCAGAGCTCACACATCTGATGACATGAAAAAATTGGCAAAGTCTTCTCAAGTTACTTTGGCCGTTATTCCAGGTGAGCTTACATCTGTATTGCAGCCCCTAGATGTGTGTTTGAATAAACCTTTCAAAGACCGTGTGCAAAAGATGTGGCATAAATGGATGTCATCTGGTCAAGCTCGACTGACAAAAGTAGGAAATCTGAGGAAGCCAGACATAGAATTGATAGCACAGTGGATCCGTGATGCATGGGAACAGATTCCAGAGGATCTGGTGCAACGTGCCTTCAAGAAATGTGGCATTAGTAATGCTATGGATGGCAATGAAGACAGCGCTTTGTATGAGAATGACAGCAGTGATGGTGATGACTGCAAACTCAGTGATGGTGACAATGTCTATGCTGATAACCTCACACCAGCTGAAGTTGAAGCTCTGTTTGGACATACAAATGACAAGGATAGGAACTCCAGTTTTGAAGGATTTTAGCTCTTCTGTTTTAGCTTGGTTGCTGATTGAGCTAAGGTTTTTGTACTTTTAAAGTTATTGTTGATACCATATTGTTTTTGTTGACCCTCTTTTCCACTTACAGAGCTAGTTTACTGTTTTTCTTTGAAATGAATATTCAAAAACATTTAACCCACTGATGCCTCAATTAATGTAATTTTATTGGTATCTATTTTTATTTTTGAAATTTACCAGTAGCTGCTGCATTTCCCATCCTAGGCTTATACTCGAGTCAATACGTTTTCCCAGTTTTTTGTGGTAAAATTAGGTGCCTCGGCTTATATTCGGATCGGCTTATACTCAAGTATATACGGTAGATAGATACTGGGCAGACTTTCTCAACCATTTTGATTTAAAGGAACCCTTTCAGGTAATGGGGAACCCCCTGCTAAAACCAGTCTTTTGGCAGTCATTGGGAACCCCTGCTAAAACCATTCATTTGAGTCAGTGGGAAAAATGCACAGCTATAACGTTAATTGATGTCATGATGCTGGCTCTGCCAAGTGACTTTGGCCCCATAACTATGTAGGCACTATCAAATGGGAGATTAATCAGTCATAGCTCAAGGGACCCCTTGCAATCTCTAGAGGAATCCTACAGATTTATAGAACCCTTTTTGAGAATGGCTACTCTAGGGGAAGAAAGATAGATAGATAGATAGATAGATAGATAGATAGATAGATAGATAGATAGATAGATAGATAGATAGATAATTCCTAATATTTTTGTATTGCACCAATATTACCTTAAAGGAGAGTTCCACCCAAAAGGGCAAGCTCCACTTGTTTGCTTCCTCCCCACCTCTGGTGCCACATTTGCCACCTTTCAGGAGCGGGTACCTGTTTTTGACAGGTACCCGTCCGGAGGACCTCACCACTGTTCGGCCCCCCTCCTCCTTCCTCTGCTGCCAGGCCAGTTAGAAAGCACATGTGCTGTTGGGAACCAGCTGTGAAGATGAAAGGCTTCACTGCCGGTTTCCTTTACCACAAATGGCGATGGCAGCACCTGGATCCCTGGACAGGTAAGTGTCTTAATAATACAGCATTTGTAGCTCCTGACTTTACATTTTTGGAGATGGGGAGGGGGCGTGGAGCTTGAAGTGAATGTAAAGTCTCTTTTCTTCTGTTTGAAATAACACATATTATATTTACCTGCTCTGTGCAGTGGTTTTACACAGAACAGCCTCAATCTTACACTTTTCGGGTCCCCCACTGGTGCTCCCCCCCCCTCCCGCTGAGTGCCCCCATAGCAAAGGGGCACTTGAGTGTGCTCACTTGCGAGCCCCGCCTCCACTCCCACTTCACTGGCTATGATTGACAGCAGGATGAGCCAGTGGCTCACACTGCTGTATCTGAACCAACGAGGAGGGAGAGAGCCAAAAGAGCCTCTGCTCTCGTGCTCATTGTTAGATCGAGATCGGGTTCAGGTATGTATAAGGGGGAACTGCAGGAGGAGTTGCATGCAGAAGGTTTACTTTGCTGTATAGAATGCAGTGAGGTAAAAAACCTTCTGCCTTAACAACCACTTTTCTATATCAGTATATATTTCTCTTTTCTAGATGCTAGACCTTTAACCCGCATGTATCTGCATTCTGAGATATTTACAATATTGCATGAGAATATAATCTTGACATAATATTAAACTGCATGCGAATTGTATGGAAGATGACCAATGTATGAAAAAAAAAATATTTACAGAAGATTTTTTTTTTTAATAACCCAATTGCGGAGTAACCCATTGCGGATGGTTTTGTCTGCTAGGACAGAAAACTATTTGTGTATCATGCAAAGTGACATTACCATTAATCATGCATCTGTGTAATGTACTTCCTCTTATCCAGCTTAATCCTGCTGGAAATAGCAATGCATAGAAACAAATTACCCCATATAATCCTCCGGTTATGATGATACATGAGGAGGTTGGGGAAATTTCACCTCGTATGATGCATTTTGTCTCTGGCGTGAGGAATTATAGGGAAGGAGATAGGATGCAATATATGCATGCTATTTATCATATCTGATCAGGAATCTGCTTGTTCCAAGTAACCTGTTTATTATGAGGCTTTGATTCAAAATATACTACTTCATAAAAAACATATTTAGTATCGTGCTGTTACTTATAAAAAAAACATATAGATATATCTTAAGTCTTTTTTTTTTTTGTTATATCTTTATCACATGCATGTGAATGTTGCTAGTGTAATTTTTTTTTTCATGTTAGCTATAAGTGCTGCTGATTTCCTGCTGCCTCTCTGAAACGACTTTCTGTCTACATGCGCTACTGCGGTGGAACATGGCACTTCTCAGAACTGACTTCTTGGTGGCCAGAACAGTGACCTTGCCTGCCTTATATGTTTTGAAATGATTACTTGTAGTGTCATTCATAGGAAAAAGTGATATAATTTAAAACATATGAAATGTGCTTCATACATGACCAGGGTAGATCATAGGTCACCAGTACAAATAACCTCTGGTCTACGTCCCTGAACTCCACCTCCCACAGATCCCAAATAATGCGCTTTACCTAAAGTGTCTGCGAGCTGTGTCCTGCGCCAGATGACTCCTGTGTGCCGGGCTCCGTTCCCTGCGAGCGTCGCATCGCACGGGGACGGAGACCGGCGGGAAATTCAAAAAGTGAAACACACACAGCACATACAGTACACTGTAATCTTATAGATTACATTACTGTATGAAAACATTTCACATCCCCTTTGTCCCTAGTGGTTTGCCCAGTGCCCTGCATGCACTTTTATATTATATATGCCATTCTTTCTGCCTGGAAACATGAGAATGTCCATAGCAAACAAAAAGTGTCCCTTTGCGTCAAAAGTGGTTTTTGATCAGTTAGAAAACAGCGATAGTAAATAAGAATCATTTGCTTATCAGTGCAGCCTATCAGGGCCCATAAGTTCAGCCTCAGCAGTGCAGCATATCAGTGCAGTCTTATCAGTGCCCATAAGTGCGGCCTCGGTGCCCATCAGTGCAGCATATCAGTGCAGTCTCATCTGTGCCCATCAGTGCTGCCTATCTGTGCCCATAAGTGCCGCCTGCCTGTGCCCATCACTGCGGTTTCATCTGCGCCCACTAGTGCAGTCTATCTGTGCCCACCAGTGCCCATAAGTGCAGTCTCATCTGTGCCCATCAGTGTGGTCTCATCTGTGCCCACTAGTGCAGTCTTATCTGTGCCCACTAGTGTCGTCTCATCTGTTCCCACCAGTGCCATCTATTTGTGGCCATAAGTGCTGCCTGTCTGTGCCCATCACTGTGGTCTCATCTGTGCCCACCAGTGCGGCCTATCTATGGCCTCCAGTGCCCATAAGTGTGGTCTCATCTGTGCCCATCAGTGCGGTCTCATCTGTGCCCACTAGTGCGGTCTTATCTGTGCCCACTAGTGTCGTCTCATCTGTGCCCACCAGTGCCATCTCATCTGCGCCCACCAGTGCAGCCTATTTGTGCCCATAAGGGCTGCCTGTCTGCGCCCATCACTGTGGTCTTGTCTGTGCCCACCAGTGCAGCCTATCTGTGTCCACCAGTGCCCATAAGTGTGGTCTCATCTATGCCCACTAGTGCCGTGTCATCTGTGCCTACCATTGCCATCTCATGTGTGCCCACCAGTGCCGCCTCATCTGTGCCCACTAGTGCAGTTTCATCTGTGCCTACTAGTGTGGTCTCATCTGTGCCCACCAGTGCCATCTCATCTGTGCTCACCAGAGTGGTCTCATCAGTGTCCATATATGCAGCCGAAATTTTTAACAGACGTCAGACGGAGGACAGAGCACCTACCTTCCTTCATGTATATAGAGACCTTCCTCCATCATCACTCACTGCAGATATACGTCATCATCTTTCCTGTATACAGCTATATATACAGTAACAGGACAGGTGATGTACAGTATCTCACAAAGGTGAGTATACCCCTCACATTTTTGTAAATATTTTATTATATCTTTTCATGTGACAACACTGAAGAAATGACACTTTGTTACAATGTAAAGTAGTGAGTGTACAGCTTGTATAACAGTGTAAATTTGTTGTCCCCTCAAAATAACTCAGCACACAGCCATTAATGTCTAAATCGCTGGCAACAAAAGTGAGTATACCCCTAAGTGAAAATGTCCAAATTGGGCCCAATTAACCATTTTCCCTCACCGGTGTCATGTGACTTGTTAGTGCTCGGAGTGGAAATGACAGACACCTCAGTGTGCACACCGCCCTTACCGGCTCAAGTGTGACCCTCTAACTAAGAGCGGTCTCACTCGTTTGATTACAAAATCCTCCGACCAGATCCGCTGTCCTGCAGTGTATGGTCCGGACTTCAGTCACCCTGTTATCGGTCAGTGTGTGTCACATCCACGAGCGGTGCTCATCACATCCATCAGGTGTAGCCTGCCAAGCATGACCCATTGAAGTGAAGTGTGCTTTGAACTGTGCAGTCAGAAAGCGAGAAGTCCTCAAGTTATTACTGTTTCTGGGGTATCCAATGCTCCCCTCCCTATCCTAGTTCATCATTCACAATAAAAAACCCTAAAAAAAAATCTAGACTGTTTTTTTTGAGCCAGTGAAAGCGTGAGAAAAATACTGGGCTGCCTTCACCAGCTATGTGGGTGTGCTGCATATCTTTATTGGATGGAGTAGAGAAACATGAAGGCAATAAACAAATAAGGGACTTTTTTTACATAATCTTTGTTGTTCATTGAAAAAAGAACCAGTATTTTATCTTTAAATGATAATACGTGTTCTTCTATTCTGAAGGATGCAATACACTGATTGGGATGGGATATTTGGGTATACTTTAAAGTGGCATATGTAACTCTACCCCCTAGAAGGCCGCTGCAATTTTTGGTCCCCCGATCCCTTCACAGCCAGCCAACACACATTTTTCATCTTTCATCCAGAGACAAAGAATCAGTCAATGGGCTTGTTTTTGTTGTTTTATTCAGGAAAACAACTTGGATGGGGTAAAGGGATTATGTCAGGGATAGGCAACCTGCGGCCCCCCCAGCTGTTGCAGAACTACAAGTCCCATCATGCCTCTGGGAGTAATTGTAACTGCCAGGCCTGCAATGCCTCATGGGAAATGTAGTTCCACAACAGCTGGAGGGCCGGAGGTTGCCTACCCCTGGATTATGTGATGCACAACTTGACTTGAAGTACAACAATGAGGACAACTTCCTTCACTGTGTACACTGAAAAAAATAGCAAATCCTAGAATGTATTCTCTCTGGAACAATGGCAGTCTTTCTGGGATTGGAAATAAGAATTATCCTGATATAGGAGCTCTATGTCATCTTAGTGGAAATTTAGTAAAGTCCCAACTTGCAGGAGCTCCATGTCCCCTCTCTTAGAAACACCAGCTCACCTGGCTGCTTGGTGAAGTGTCCCAGAACAAGAAATCGGGTCAGCTTGTTGGCACTGTGCCAGAAAGCTTGCTGGATATTGCATTGGGCAACTTTCTCCCTAGGGGTGTAGAGGTACTGACACTGTCTATGAAAATCCTGCTGCTTTGAGAAGATTGCTGTTCAGGCCTCCAGCTTTCCAGGTCTCTCCATGCTAGCCAGGGTGTCTCCTAGAAGAAACTCTGGGGTAGTGGAGATCTCTTTGTCCTTCTTCCTTCCTTCCTCAGCTCCCAACTTGGAGGCAGAGCTCCCTTCAGCCCCAGGAACTCCTACCAGGCCATCCATCACAGCCTCAGTATTCCCTTTTCCTCCCAACTCCCCTGCTGGCAAGGCTCCACAATATTTATGGGCTTATCCAGCCACCCGTGCCAGACCTCCTGCCAGGGAATTGGCCAGATTACCATGAATATGCAGATTATAGCCTCCTGGCCTCCATCCACTAGCTTCTAGAAACTTCCCCAAGCTTCTAGAACCAGGGGGAAGTACCAGAGGCTTGACCTGTAGAGCCCTCCAGCCTGGCCTACATTAACCCTAACCAATTAACCAGGCTCACCCACCTACTGTGAGTCAGTAATAAAGTTACCTACACTAGTCTGCACACTAGGGGGTGCTACACATATTATATTTATTCACATATGTTTTCTTAACTCAAAAAAGTATCATCTATTGCTCTCAGCCTCCTCCAAATTTTAAAATTCCTTTTTTTTTTGCTGCTGTGATCCAACTTCCTGTTAGTGGGTGCCAAGTTTGTTCTCCATTGTTCCACTGCATGTAGGCATGTAGCCTCCCTCTCTTGCTTGCTTCCGTGATGGACTAATAATGTGCACTGCTTGTTCCAAACAACGCCAATGGAGAACGTTACAAGGAGGCAGAAAAACACAGTGAGATTTTGGGGTTGTAATTAAAATTAAATTTGTAGTAAGAGAATAATAGAGGCTGCCATTACTGTCTTCTGTCCAAATTTGTTTTAACCCCTTCTGTCTTTAGCTGCAATATTTTCTAAGCCATTGCCCTGCAAGTGAATTTAGACCAAAGTCAGAATTCTTGTTTGATGTACCGTGACCATTTAGTGACTTGTGAAATATTGAAGCAATCAGATTAGCATAACAGCCAGGGAGCTTGCATTTTCAGAAGGAAAGGTCACCAGTGACAGCCTCTACATTTCTCACATGTCGTATACCTCCCTTCTGTCTGCTATTCAAAGAATACTGATATTTTAAAAATTGTAGACAGCAGAAGATAGACAGACAGATAATGCAGACAAATAGATAATTGATTATGTATGTGATTGCAGTTGCAAATTTGAAGCAGTGTAGATGGAACTGAGGCCAATGGAAGATTTACAATTTAAATGTATCTCATATACAATTCTCTCTACGCTTTTCCGTCTACCTCTATATATGTCTGATTGAGTATAGAGTCTGCAGAGCTGAGAATAATCAAACCCCTTTGCTGCTTATAAAAATAGATGAATATATATATATATACATACACACACACACACACACTATATTTTCAAAAGTATTGGGATGCCTGCCTTTACACGTACATGAACTTTAATGGCATCCCAGTCTTAGTTTGTAGGGTTCAACATTTAGTTGGCCCACCCTTTGCATCTATAACAGCTTTAACTCTTCTGGGAAGGCTGTCCACAAGGTGTAGGAGTGTCTATGGGAATGTTTGACCATTCTTCCAGAAGGGCATTTGTGAGGTTTGATGATGGACAAAAAGGCCTGGCTCGCAGTCTCTGCTTATGGACCTTACTTTGTGCACTGGTCCAAATCATTTGGTGGAGGGGAGATTATGGTGTGGGGTTGTTTTTCAGGGGTTGGGCTTGGCCCCTTAGTTCCAGTGAAGGGAACTCTTAAGACGTCAGCATACCAAGACATTTTGGACAATTTTATGCTCCCAACTTTGTGGGAATAGTTTTGGGATGTCCCCTTCTTGTTCCAACATTACTGTGCACCAATGCACAAAGCAACATCCATAAAGACATGGATGAGCAAGTTTGGGGTGGTGGAAATTGACTGCCCTGCACATCCCGATAGAACACATTGGGGATGAACTAGAGCGGAGACTGCAAACCAGGCCTTCTCATCCAACATCAGTGCCTGACCTCACAAATTCCCTTCTGGAAGAATGGTCAGACATTCCCATAGACACACTCCTAAACCTTGTGGACAGCCTTCCCAGAATAGTTGAAGCTGTTATAGCTGCAAAGGGTGGGCCAACTCAATAATGAACCCTACGGACTAAGACTGGGATGCCATTAAAGTTCATGTGTGTGTAAAGGCCTGTGTCCCAATATGTTTGACAATATTATATATATATATATATACAGTACAGACCAAAAGTTTGGACACACCTTCTCATTCAAAGAGTTTTCTTTATTTTCATGACTATGAAAATTGTAGATTCACACTGAAGGCATCAAAACTATGAATTAAAACATGTGGAATTATCTACATAACAAAAAAGTGTGAAACAACTGAAAATATGTCATATTCTAGGTTCTTTAAAGTAGCCACCTTTTGCTTTGATTACTGCTTTGCACACTCTTGGCATTCTCTTGATGAACTTCAAGAGGTAGTCTCCTGAAATGGTCTTCCAACAGTCTTGGAGGAGTTCCCAGAGATGCTTAGCACTTGTTGGCCCTTTTGCCTTCACTCTGCGGTCCAGCTCACCCCAAACCATCTCGATTGGGTTCAGGTCCGGTGACTGTGGAGGCCAGGTCATCTGGCGCAGCACCCCATCACTCTCCTTCTTGGTCAAATAGCCCTTACACAGCCTGGAGGTGTGTTTGGGGTCATTGTCCTGTTGAAAAATAAATGATGGTCCAACTAAACGCAAACCGGATGGAATAGCATGCCGCTGCAAGATGCTGTGGTAGCCATGCTGGTTCAGTATGCCTTCAATTTTGAATAAATCCCCAACATTTATAAGGCAAGAAATCACACTTATTAAACCTGACAGGGCACACCTGTGAAGTGAAAACCATTTCAGGTGATTACCTCTTGAAGCTCATCAAGAGAATTTTCAGTTGTTTCACACTTTTTTGTTATGTATATAATTCCACATGTATTAATTCATAGTTTTGATGCCTTCAGTGTGAATCTACAATTTTCATAGTCATGAAAATAAAGAAAACTCTTTGAATGAGAAGGTGTGTCCAAACTTTTGGTCTGTCCAAACTTTTGGTCTGTACTGTATATATATATATATACACACACACACATAAAAGGCATTTTTTTTTACTAATCTAACGCAGACCATCGTTTTCAATGTGCCTGTACATAAAGGTGTGTAAACATGCACTGTGTATAGATGAGAAAAAAAATAGAAATCTGAGTTGCTGGACTGTATTTTACACGCACATACACGCAAATATGCACGTACACACGTAAAATGCTAATTTGATCTTGATTTAGTAATGGAATTTCCCATTCTGAGATCACTATACTTTATGTGTTTATTTTGTGTATGATTTATTTCTCTTAGTTAAAACTATTGAAAGATAAAATGTTCATTTGAAGAGGTTAAAATTCCATTTTGAGAGTTAGAATTCATTTTACTTGTGTATGCGCATAGGTGCAAATACGCACACGTACGCACAAAATAAATGCATGAAATCTTGGTCAGGATCCAACATCAGTACTGTGTGCAAGAACCCTATGTATTTGGAGTTTTTCAAAGCAAGATATAGGCAGGCCAGGTGATCTTTGAAATTAAGGTGTGTGAAATAAAGATGAATTATCTATTTTGTATTTGTCATTAAAGAGAACCTGTCAAGATTTTCTGAGAATAGTCACCGGTGACTTGTTTTTTAACCACTTGACCTTCGTAAAGTTTTACCTCCGAGCTTTCTTTTGGTGGTAATTGATCACCACTGTTTATTTTTATTTTTTTGCTATATAAACAAAAAATTTTGAAAATGTTGACAAAAAACAATATTTTCTACTTTTTGATATAAAACATATTAAATAAAATCAAATGTCTACATAAGTGTTGGCCAAAGTGTATTGTGCTACATGTCTTTGGTAAAAAAGTGTAATAATTAATTTGTGTAGGAAAGTTATAGCGTCTGCAAACTATGGTATATATCTGAAAATTGATGTACTGAGGGCCTATTTTATTTCTTGAGGCCCTTAAAATGCCAGGATAGTACAACTACCCCCCAAATTACCCCTTAGACAAACTTAGGTATTTAGTAAGAGACATGGTGTGTTTTTTGAAGTTGTAATTTGTCACAACTTTTTTGAAAATAAAAAAAATTAATTAAATGTATTTTTCCACAATTTATTTTTACATATTGACACCGGTGTAGTGCAGTGTCATCATATGACTGGTGTGGCTGTGAGCAGGGACACTGACTGGTGACAGTATGGGAAAAAATAAATAAATCATTTTTTGTTCATTGTTTTCTTTTTTAACATGTTTTTACTATTTATTCTAAAAACTTTCATCAGAGTAGTTTTGTGTCACAATAGTGAAGCCATAATACTCTGGGGGCAATCAGGGTTTTTTTTTTCTTTTTTTTTTCTTTTTTTTTACACTTTGATTGCTGCTACAGTGATTAGCACTGTAAAAGCAATGTTTTGAACTGTCGTGAATGGCAACATGAGTAGTGATTACTATTGTGATCTGTGATTGGCTACAGCTAATCACATAGTACAGGGTGTTGTGATTGGCTCAGGTACTATTTGATAGCTGTGGGCCAATCAGAGCATCACAATACTAAGCACAGCTGTTATGAATTAAACCCATTGCTAACAGTTATGTATGCGCTATGCGATCACATGATGCCCCAGCCTCCTCCAAACACAGCGGTTGCAGGAGTGGCACACTGTGTGCCACAGTGTGCATGGGCCGGGCAACATACATTCAAATCATCTGGCCTGTAGCTGCCACTCACCCACAGTAAAACTACTGTTGGCGGGAGGAAAGTGGTTAAAGTGCAGGCTTAATGACCAACTTGTCTATTGTTCCTTTAAAACTGTAATAAACCCAAAACATTTATTGAATTGCAGCTTACAAATTATCATTTTACACATGCATTATCCATTTGCCTTCTTATTAGTGTGTCTTTAATTTCTCTTCTGAGCACATGTAATTGCTGGAGCTACAGAGGGGAAAATAATTATTTGATCCCCTGCCGATTTTGCAAGTTTGCCCACTTACAATGAAATGAAGGGTTATAAATTGAGTTGCAGTTCAGTGAGTAAAATAAGTATTTGATCCCCAAGCAAAACATGACTTAGTACTTGGTGGAGAAACCCTTGTTGACAAGCACAGAGGTAAGACATTTCTTGTAGTTAGTTACCAGGTTTGCACACATCTCAGGTCCACTCTTCTTTACAGCTCTTCTCTAAATCCTTAAGATTTCTTGGCTGTCATTTGCCAACTGAAAGTTTCATCCCCCTCCATAAATGTTCTATGGGATTAAGGTCTGGAGACTGGAGAGGACACGCCATGACCTTAATGTGCTTCTTCTTGAGCCACTCCTTTGTTGCCTTGGCGGTATGTTTTAGGTCATTGTCATGCTGGAAGACCCACCCACGACCCATCTTCAGTGTTCTTGGTGAAGGAAGAAGGTTCTCATCCAATATGTTACATTACATGGCCCTAACCTTACCTTTAGCAGAGAAACAGCCTCAAAGCATAATGTTACCACCTCTGTGCTTGACTGTAGGGATGGTGTTCTTAGGGTCATAGTCAGCATTTTTCTTCCTCCAAACACGGCAAGTCCCCCTCCTCAAGAAGGCACATGTACAGTCATGCCAATAAACATCTAAATGATTCAGAGAAGGATTGGGAGAAAGTGCTGTGGTCAGATGAGACAGAAATTGAGCTCTTTGGTAGGGATGGGCCGATTTGGTTCGCGCCAGAACACCGCAAACTGGCAAAAAGTTCTGGCGAACATGCAAACCCTGTTAAAGTCTATGGGACACAATTATGAAAAATCAAAAGTGCTAATTTTAAAGGCTTATATGCATGCTATTGCCATAAAAAGTGTATGGGGACCTGGGTACTGCCCTAGGGGACATGTATCAATGCAAACAAAAAGTTTTTAAGACAATCGTTTTATTCAGGAGCAGTGATTTTAATAATGCTTAAAGTGAAACAATAAAAAACAAATATTATTTTAACTATCATGCCTGGGAGGGTCCCCTTAGCCTGCCTGTAAAGTAGTGCATCTGTGTGATGTGTATAACAGTGCAAAAATGCATTTCTAAAGGAAAAATTGTCATTCAAACTTGCTTGTGGCTGTAATGTAATGCCGGCTCCTGGCAATATAGATATAAAATCAAGGAAAAAAACGGCGTGCAGTCCCCCCCCCCCCCCAGTCTATACCAGGCCCTTCGAGATCTGGTATGGTATTTAAGGAAACTCCACGCCAAAATTTTTAAAAAAATTGACGTGGGGGTCCCCCCAAAATCCATACCGGATCCTTATCCGAGCATGTAGCCTGGCAGGGCAGGATTGGGGGGTGAGCCCCCCCTCCTGAACCATACCAGGCCACATGCCCTCAACATGGGGGGTGGGTGCTTTGCGGCAGGGGGGGCTCATGTAATGGGGACAAGGGCCTCTTCGACAACAACCCTGGGCTGTGGCTGTTAGAGTCTGTGGGCCGGGGGCTTATCGGAATCTGGAAGCTACCTTTAACAAGGGAGCCCTCAGATCCTGCCCACCCCCAATGTGAATGGGTATCGGGTACATCGTACCCCTACCCATTCACCAAAAAAATGTCAAAAAAGTAAAAACCACAGGAGACAGTTTTGGACAATTCCTTTATTACATCCGCCTCTTTCAGAGGCGACTCACCGAATGGGCTGTCTTCGGTTTGACAGCTCTTATGTAGACAAGGGCGGGGTCACTTATGTTCGACTCAAACATCGGGACCATACTTACTCTTTGGCATTAACTCAACTCACTGTGTTCATTTGATCTGCACAAGTTTTTGGATTACAGCTTTTTATGATCTGCAAGATGACATTTGGATCAAGTCGGTGTCTGCCAAGCTACTGAGACTGTAAATTAAAACGATCTCACCACAACTGGATCCGTTTTAGAGATCACACATTCAGAGTTCAAATTGGGGAAATAGAACACTAATTCTTAGATGCAATGACTGCATTTGTTTTCTTTTCTAGGCTTTCTTTCCTTTATTTTCACCTAGTGGTCTGGCCAGCAAGTTTGTTGTTTTTCAACAGAACAAGCTGTACTGCATATGTAGCAGTTACAAGGTTGAGCCAAACCATTTAATACTGACAGGGGTGCTTGCAACAGTCAGATTTTATTTATTTATGTGAAACCTTTATCCCAAAAGGAACAAATTGGTTGTTGTAACTTATTATAAATTGTAAACTGGAGCTTGTCTTCAATGTGTTAGTATATTTAAATCTGCTAGTACATCTAACCGTGCCCTCCCCTCAGGCTGGAAATGTTGTTGTCCTAAGGTGCTCCCTGCACTCATATATCCAGAGTGTAGGTGCTCTAATACAGGAGCTGTGTTACTGGCCAGATTGCCAGGTGAAAACAGAGGGGAAAAGACTAAATAATGCAGCCACCACATCTAATGATTGGTAAGCTGAAAAATATTACAGTTTTTGTTTGTGTGTTTAATTCCAGCAGAATCAAGCGGCACACATATTGTGCTGCCCCAGGAGCTCTTATCATAAGGAGCAAGAATGCTTTCACATTATGGCACACGTACCTTACAAAGCACACCCTTTTAGCAATGCTATGTCTGTGATCACCCTTGCCCCTACAAGGCTGGTGCTTTCGTCTTATCCTGGCCTTCTTTCAGGTTTAGGCTTGGATGACAGTAGTTGCTTCATACTGGCACCCAAGGCAAACTGAAAGTGTTCACTGAGTTGGGGTTGGATTAGGTGCACAGGTGCACAACAGGCACCTGGAGGGTTGCAAGTCAGATTTTGTCATTTAGGAAAGCTTGGGCCTATAGTGCACCCACAAGAGCATGTAGATTCGGTATTCATGAAACTAGCTGAGTCGCACTTGAGGAGGCACAACTGCACCTATTCCGGGGTGGCTCAGAGAGTAGAAATCAATGATAATCACTCCATTTTCTTTAAAAAAAAAAACAGTATAATATTTTAAAAGTAACATGCGTAACATAACAAATAAAAAATAAAAATGTGTTTGTGCTAAGTAGGAAACAAAAAGCTTCTGAGACTGCAGGTACACCTATACTGCACCGACAGGCAAAAATGCAGACCGCAGTGGAGCACCTGAACAACATGCAACTCCAGTGTGAGTGCATTAGTAAATGTGAAATATTGGCTGCATGGTAAGGGTGAGTAAAATTGGAATTTTTAATTTCCATAAATGTTGTTTAAAATCAAGACAATTCTGTAAAAGTGTGCCTTTTGGTATAGCAATCAGTGAGGAAGGTGGAATTAAAGTGATACTAAAGTCTTGTTTTTTTTTCTATAAGAATAACACACGTGTTATACTTACCTGCTCTGTGCAGTGGTTTTGCACAGAGCAGCCTGGATCCTCCTCTTCTTGGGGTCCCTTGTCAGTGTTCCTGGCACTTCCCCCCTGTTGAGTGCCCCCACAGCAAGCAGCTTGCTTTGGGGGCACCCGAGCGGAGCTGCAGCTCCACGTGTCCATTTAGACGCAGAGCCACGGTTAGGCCCTGCCCTTCTCTCTCCTGGTTGGCTAACTGATTTTGATTGACAGCAGCGGAAGCCAATGGCACATCTGTTGTGTCTCAATCAGGAGGTAGAGTCCTGGACAGCTGAGTCTCTCCTGTAACATCGCTGGGCAGAGATGGGGCTCAGGTAAGTATTATGGGGGCTGAGGGGAATGCTGCACACAGAAGGCTTTTTATCTTAATGCATAAAATGCATTAAGATAAAAACTTCTGCATTTACAACCACTTTGAGGCGGTTTTTGATGTTATTTTAAGGGTGCAATTAATGTAAATTGGCTCCTAAGGGTTATAGAAGATACTTTCAACTATTCTTTTCCTGTTGTGTTAAAATTACACTGCTTGTTAGCCTCATTATTAGCCTTTTTTACAAAAAGGAAAAAAAAAAGACGGTGAAAAAAGGTAAAATAATAAAAAAAAAGTGACAATACACAAATAGCCATCAAAAACACAAAAAATAAAGAGGAAAAAAATACAAATAACACTAAATTAAATAAAGTAAACTACCCAAAATACACCAAAGAAAAAAAAAGTTGCACTCCAAGTAAAAAGAAATAGAGTAGTGTGTTTATATTTTCAAGCAAATTTCACCTAAGCAGCCCAGTTAGCGATCCTGAGAGTTTCAACTTTGGCAAACTTTTTCAAACAGAAAAATCAATAATTTTACTGCAAATTTAATTTTTGCGTGACGGTTCTAGGTCAGTGACTCACCAAGTAGTGGAGGAATAAGGATAGCGATCACGGAGCCTGTACATTTCAAAAAGCAGCATGAAATGTTAGCTCCCAGATTTATTTACCCCCTATCTTTCCAAATGTGTACATATATTTGTTGGCTGTTTCTCATCTCTCTTTACTTTTTTGCAATTAAGGCAGTTAAAGAACATTTATATGCTATGCTTGTCTGCCAATTTTGCAATATGTTAGCATAGTATGTCTGATAGACAGTATTTATTAATAAAGATACCTCCAGGTGAATGTTGCAGCAACAGTTCAGTTCAGTTAAGTTGAAGGGGCCCCTGAAGATGATCACGATGTGGCATCTGTATTTGTGTCACAGACCTGCAAACAAGATCAGCGATAATTGGGAGATCCTCCAGCTGTTGTCCAACCAGCCTGGAATGCAGCTTCTCATCAGCAGAAACCAGGGTGTGGCAGAGTCAACCTATTTACTTATTTAGCCTACCATGCTATCCAACTATACCTCTAACTACCTTGCTATATAATCCCAGACCAGAAGGGACAGGGTTAACTAAAATAACAGACGCTACATATAAAATTTATTGTAATAGACAGGTTCACCTACTGTGACAGTCCCAACCGGGACAGGGGCTTTTGGAGGGGACTGCAGGGTAGCCTCTTGCCTACTGACTAGGGGCCCTGGCATTTGAGGGAGCTACAGGCATTCAGGAAGATGTCCTGTTATATAATGCAAGATGACGTGTTATTACCACATTTAAGGGTCAAGGAAACCAGGATGGTCTCTGCCAACTGAAACTCATTGAGAAGATGGATGTGAAAACAAATTTGGTTAATGAGATTTTGAAAGCCCTGGGTCTTTTTGAATACTGGTGCCGAACTGTCTGTGCGGGCAGTTGTTAATTAGATTACTGTTTAATTATATCACTGTTAGCTGGTCATAAAATGTACAGTTAGATGAATTGATGATATTACTGTTTAAAGTTTGTATTGTTTAGGATAATGTGAGCAAGCTCTTATCTGATTTTTTGTGGTATATATTTTGTGTGAGTTTACAATAAAGTCAGTTCCAGTTTTCACCTAAGCTAGTGTTGCCTAGCTTTTGGGTGCAATGCTCAGCTATAATACCTGGTTCCTGGTTCCAGAGTGTAGAAAGCTGTATCTTGGCGGAAGCACCCAGGTGGGGTTCCAGGCGGTCCGTCACACCTACAAGGTGACCACTAGACATGCACACTGTATCACAGACTTAGCTATCTGGTATAGTGCATGTGAGATAACAAGGGGACAAATATACTTCTGTCACCATTCTCTAGATATTATGTATACCCAGAAGCTATGTGCAACAATAATAAACTATTAAACATAGGAGCATTTGCCTAATATTCCCTGGCCTGGATTCGGCAACAGTTTTTCCATGGATAGGACAAGAAGACTTAGATTCTCTCTTCACTTGCTCCTTCTGGGGCTTCCAACCCAACAACCCAGATACAGGAAGTGCTATATATGATTCATTCTGTAATAAACAGCACAGCTAATTAAGTACAAACAGTAGAGAGCAGCAGATCCTTACACTTACATGAACTTCCCCTCCCCAAATGCATATTCACCTTGATCCAGCCTCTTTTGTTGGTTTGCATTCCAGTTTGAAAATCATCTGTGCACTTGCTGAGCCTGTGCAGTAATACCCCATAGAGAGCTTTGTCCCAAAGTGAAAGATTCTCAGGGTATGGTCCAATAGATGTTCATGGGGAGCTATTGTGCATATAGAAGACTTTTGGGAAAAACACTAGAGCCCACGACCATCAGATTAAGGTAAGAATGCACCTGGGATGGGAGGGTGGGCTAGTTTTAGGGTTGCCATGTATCCAGTTGTCTTTCCTCAGCCTGGCTGGTAAAAATGGGACTTGTAGATGTTATTACAGAAAAGTGACTATAAGGTAGACATGTGCACTGCCAAAAAATGTGTTCAATTTGTAAATTTGTAAATTCATACATTTGTAAATTCGTCATTTCGTAAATTCGCAAATTCCGAAAATTTGAAAATCCTAAAATAAGAAAGAAAATCCAAAAATTCAAAAGAACGAAAATCTGAAAATTTGAAATAATATCTAACTAATAATAACTAACTATAACATTATAGGTATTAGAATTTCCTTTCAAATTTGGCTGTTAGTGATTGTAACGAACACAAATTTATCCAAAGTTACGAAATATCCGAAATAACGAATGCCGCATCTAAACAAATGGAATGGAAGGAATTAATAATAAATAATAATAATAAAAAGTTATTATTATTATTGTTGTTTATTATTATTAATTTGTTACGTTCCATTTCTTTAGATACGGCATTCGTTATTTCAGGTAATTCTTAACTTTGGATACATTTGCATAAATTACGTTCACTAACAGCCAAATTTGAAAGGAAATTCCAATACCTATAATTTAATAGTTAGTAATAGTTAAGTTATTATTAGTTAATTTTTCGGATTTTCGTTCTTTTGAATTCTTGCTCTTATTTTCGAATTTACGAATTTTCGAAAATTCGACTTAACGAATATTCGGAAAAATTTGTTAAATGGTTTTTCGTTAATTCAGACATTTCCTAATTAACAAATTTGTCGAAATTCGTTAAAAAACGAATTCAGAACGAAACAAGTTGCACGTGTCTACTATAGGGCCTGTTTTTTCTCTAGAAAAGGTAGCAGCCCTAGCTAGTAGGTTGGTGTCTTTTAAATTGCACTTATCCTTTAAAATGCTTTCCTTTATTGGGCTGACTGCTTTTAATCTATATCGACTTTTGTAAAATGTGAAAACAATATTTTATACAGAGTTTCCCATTTAAACATGCCCTCTGGCCTGTGACAAACATATGTACGTATTAAATTGAAATATTAGACATTTTATTATGAATATATAACAGTTTCTTGGCTGGAGGAAGAGCTTGGTATAGTCAGGAATCTAAACCTGCATACATTATTTACGTTTAATCTACAAAAAAGATCTGCCATATATTTTTCATACATATATTGTGAGCATATAAAGAAATAATTTATTCTAAAATAATAACTCCTGGACTCAATGAAAACTCTCAAACTGGAGTCAAATACATTGTGAGTCACTGTTGTACCTGGTACAGTACTTTTCTGTTGTGATTGATGCGCCCACTCGTGCTAGTTTGGTTTTGGCTTTCAGCATCAGCTTTCTTTTTAACTGGTTCCCGACCGTCTACCACATATTTACTGCGGCAGTGTGGCGCTGTCTCACGAAGGAATAAGCAGCAATCCTCACGTGCACAGTTAGCGGGTGGGAGCGCACCGCCAGCGGCGTGCTCTCGTGCCCACCTCACTCTTCAGGAGTGTGCTCGCGGCTCGATGTAAACATGGCGGTTCCCCGCTATGTCGGTGGGCATGTAAAAGATCTACTGACCGCTGTCCCTGGGATCATTTAGATCTCTTATGTCCCTGGTAGCCCAGCCCCCTCACAGTTAGAACATGCCTAGGGAGCACAGTTAACCCCTAGATCTCTCCCTGCAGGTTAACCCCTTCACTGCCAATGACATTTATACAGTAATTAGCGGATATTTACATTTCTGATTGCTGTATACATGTCATTGGTCCCAAAAAAGTGTCAAAAATGTTTGATATGTCCACTGCAATATCGCAGTCCCAATAAAAATTGCAGATCGCCGCCATTACTATTGAAAAAAAAAAATGTAAAAACGCCATAAATTAATTATCATGGTTTGTAAACGCGGCAACTTTCCAAACCAATCAATAAACGCAGATTGGAAGATTGGAGGAAGAATATAAATCGGCCAAAACCGATGAATACATTTTTTTTTTTATTTATTTTTTTTTGGATTTGCATTTTAGCAAAAAGTAAGAAATATTGGGGTTTTTTTGCAAAATTGTCGCTCTTTTTTTGTTTATAGTGGTGATCAGAAATGACGAAGAGGTGACCAAATACCACCAAAAGAAAGCTCTATTTGTGGGAAAAAAGGACGCAAATTTTGTTTGGGTACAACTTTGCATGACCGCGCAATTGTCTGTTAAAGCGACACAGTGCAGAATCGCAAAAAGTACTCTGGCCCTACAGTGGGAAATCCTTCCGGGGCTGAAGTGGTTACTTAATGTAGAGAGCACTATAGTACCCCACTGCAGCTGTCAGTATAAGCACTGCTGTGTAGTGGTGAGTAGCCATGCTGACACCAATAAGGGAACCAACTAAGTGAAAAAAGGGGCCCTTCCACTATTCAACACCAAAGCAAGAAGGGCCTACTTAACTAATAAATACCAATGTAAGGGACACCCTTTTAGCCACTAAGCACCACTTGCTGACCGCGCTATAGCCGAATGACAGCTATAGCGCAGACAGACAGTTCTGGGAGGCCATCATATGATGCCCTCTCGTGGTCGCGCCCGTTGCGGCACGCTCTGTGATCACAGTGTCCTGCGGACACTGCTGATCATGGACTGAGGTAAAGAGCCAATCAGCGGCTCTTTACCACTAGATCAGCTGTGTCCAATCACAGCTGATCACGATGTAAACAGAAGCTGGTTATCAGCTTTCCTTTCCTGATGCTGACAGTGGGGAGGAGAGCCGATAACCAGCTTCTGTAAAAGGGACATGTACACTGATAATCATGACATTGATTATCAGTGTCTTAATTATCAATGCAGTCCCAACAGTGCTGCCAATCTGTGCCCACCAGTGCTGCTAAGCAGTGCCCAGTGCTGCCAACCAGTGCCCATGAGTGCCTCCTTATCGGTGTCACCTATCAGTGCCCATCAGTGCCGCCTATCAGTGCAGCCTATCAGTGCAGGAGAAAAATGACCTGTTTGCAAAATGCTATAACAAACCGTGAAACTGTTTTTTTTTTCAAAATTATTGGTCTTTTCTCGTTTATTAGCAAACAATAAAAAAAACCCAGTGCTGATTAAATACCACCAAAAAAAAGCTCTATTTGTGTGAAAAAAAAACTATATATTTTTTTTTTTTGGGTAGTGTTGTATGACTGCTCAATTGTCATTCAAAGGGTGACAGCGCTGAAAGCTGAATACCGACCTTGGGCAGGAATGGGGTAAAAGTGCCTAGTAGGCAAGTGGTTAACCACTAAACACCAATGTAAGGAGGACCCTTTTAAAAATCAAACACCAGTGGTTCTAAATGTAGTAAATGGGCACTTTTCTCCTCCCAGTAAATGCCAGTGACAGGAAAATTTTGCAAATTAAAAATATGGCTGTGACACTCGGCTCAGAATTGCACATGCACAGTTCCAGTTTGGAGCCAGTCGAGACCATCCGAGTACCCGCTACAGTGTGTTTGGGCAGCACCAGCAGGCGGGAGGGTCTGGTGGAAGCGGTGCCTAAGCATCTCGTGTGATGTCATGGTGCAAAGGAGCCGCGTGGAGCAGCCGGAGCCTCCTTTGTGGGTCAGCAGGACGGAGCAAGGTAAACCGGAAGTGGGACTGTCTGTGCTGTTTGGACTGGAGTGGACTGAAGGGACCACCCGGCATGGAGAGAGTCTGTCACTGTAACTCAGGAGGGGATGTCACTCACAGCCAGTGAGCCAATGAGGAAATAGTGGGGGGATGGGGCTGAGCCGTAGCTCTATGTGTCTTATGGATGCATAGAGCAACAACGCGGGAGCGAACATGCATCGGTGCCCCTAGGGAAAGAGGCTTTCTCTGGGGGCACTGCTCAAGGGGGAGGAGCCAGGAGCGCCATTGCAAACAGCAAGTAAGTATGACATGTTTGTTATTTTAAAAGCTTTAATAGCACTTTAAAGTGGTTGTAAAGGCAGAAGATTTTTTATCTTAATGCATTCTATTATTATTATTATACAGGATTTATATAGCGCCAACAGTTTACAAAATGAAGTCAGACAGTACAGTTGCATCACAATTTGGTACAAGAGGAATCAGAGGGCCCTGCTCGTTAGAGCTTACAATGCAAAAAGCCTTCTGTGAGCAGATCCCCCCTAAAATCCTAATACTTACCTGAGCCCCTCTTGATCCAGCGCTGTTTCACGAAGGACTTGGCTGCCTGGGACTCGCCCTTCTCATTGGCTGAGAAAGCAGCGAAGCGCCAGGCTCCCACTGCTGTCAAGCAAAGTCGTTGAGCCAATCAGGAGAGAGGGGGTGGGGCGAGGTCGCAGCTCCATGTCTGAATGGACACAGGGAGCTGCGGTTTGGCTCAGGTGCCCACATAGTGAATTGCTTGCTGTGGGGGCACTCAACAGGAGGAAGAGGCCAGGATTGCCAAAGAGGGACTCAAGAATCTGAGCTGCTCTGTGCAAATCCACTGCGCAGAGGAGGTGAGTATAACATGTTTGTTATTTTTAACTAAAAAAAAAAAATGAGACTTTACAATCACTTTAAGGAAAAATATGTGTAAAGAGAAACTGCAGTCTGCTCACATAATTTGTAATAAAAACATCTTTGCCATTCTGAAGCTTCCCTCCGACCACTTTCATATTATTTTATATGTACTGTGCTTCTGTACTTGCCAAATATGCTGCAGAAATCTCCCTCCACTGAGTCTGTCTGCATCCATTTTAACTGTGGGCAGCTGAAGCTGCTGCCTGTTCACATCCTGGATTTACACAGACACACAGAGGCACACCTCCAGCTCTGTAACTCTCATTGGCCCTCTTATGACTCATCCCCCCTCCCTTCCTAGCACGAGAGTGAGAGAGAGAACTGTGCATGATGTCAAATGCTGAGGCTTTTTACCAGACAAGAAACAGGAAGTGCGCTGTATAAGGTATTTATTGGCAGAAAAAAAAAGTTTTACTATCCGAAGTTAAAACAATAAGGCCTCATACACACGGATGTTTCTTAAAAAATAAACAAAACGTCAGGCCCAACGTTAAGGAAAAAAAATCTGCGTTCTTCGGCATTATGCATCAGCGTTAGTGAGGGTTAGTGAGCGTCGGCGTCAATAGGTGTTTTTTAAAAAAAATCATCCCTCTGCTATTTTTCAACCTAAAAACGTTGGCGTCAAAAAACGGTACAGTATTAGTTGCCGTTAGTTGGCGTTTCGCGGCGTCAGCGTCAAAAAACGCCAAAACGTTACAGCCTCAGAACGCGCTGGCCATGGGTTCTAATTTCAGCTCACTAATGCCGACGCCATCTACAGCTCAAAAACGTTGGCATTTTTAATGGACCATTGACTAACATGGAGAGCTGCAAAAAATGCCAGAAAATGCCGGCGTCAAAAAACGTCCGTGTGTATGAGGCCTAAGGGCAGAAGATTTAAAATATGGAATGATAAAAAAATGACTGAAGTTCAGCTTTAAGTAAATGTATCACCCCTTTACCACTCCTCGATCTCGGTCCACCTTAAATCGTGTCATCTCCTGTCTGGAAATAACACAATTTTACAGTACAGGGAAGCCCACTGACTCTTGGGAAATGATGAGTCACATCTCCCAGGAGGCCAGGGGAAGCAGGAAGTGAGGAGAAGAGCCTAGGACCTAATAGGGGCAGATTACAGAGACCACCTAGCAACAGGCGACTTAGGGTGAGTATACATTTTTTTTCCTTCACAGGTAAGTCTATATAGGCAAAGGACTTGAATGATGTAAAAATACATTTTCTAGGTGGAACTCCGCTTTAAGGTAAAAAAAACCCTTTGTGTTCAGCTCCCCCCCTAAATAAACCTTATTGTGACACTCAAGGCTAATATCTTATATTTATATTATGTAAATTAACCAAAATTAGAAAAAAAGTCAGACTATATAGCTCAAATGTGGAGTCTTACATAAAATCATACATTTTTATTATACAAAATACACTGTAAAAACAGAGACATTCCATATAGTATATAAAAACAGATATATTAGTGCTTATCGGATTGACTGTACATATACCACATATACCGCAATAATACTAATCTTGTTTGGCAATTCCTATGGTGACTAAGGAGTCTTCATGTGTCGACGTGTTTCGTCAAAACTAGCTTCATCAGGACGCATGAACATAACACAGCAATCCTCTAAAGAAAAATAATAATTAGAGTTGAGCGAACACCTGGAAGTTCGGGTTCTGCTGGTCCGTCCGAACTTCGGGACAAAGTCCGGGTCCGGGTCCGGACGGAACCCGAACGATCGCACGGACAACGAACCCCATTGAAATCAATGGGGACCCGAACTTTTAGGCACAAAAATGGCTGTAGGAAAGTCCTGGAAAGCCCCAGAGGGCTGCAAAAGGAAGTAAAATGGGGGTAAGGGTAGGGCAAGTGCCCTACAAAAAATGGGGACAGGGAAATGACTGTAAATATTTTTAAAAAAATAAAAACATAAAAAAAGCAAAAATGGAGGTGAATGTGGATCATCTTCAAACTGTGTCTGAAAAGTATTAATTAACGGTAGAAGCCATATAACTGTTCTAAAATCATCTTCAAACTAGGGCAAGTGCCCTACAAATAAATG
>BLSH010030828.1:56336-77079 GCA_018402905.1 Glandirana rugosa
TTCGACTTTATATAATGTAAAAACCAAAATCCAAATTGGGGAACTGGAGACTTTCTAAATGGGGGTAAGTATATGAATGGGGGTAAATCTTTCAGAGGTCAAGGGGTTAAACCTAAAACCAAAAATGTAATATATTTCAGCTTACCAATCATTAGATGTGGTGGCTGCATTGGTTTTATTTTCTTTGGCTTTTTCTCCTCTGTTTTCACCTGGTGATCTGGCCAGTAACACACC
Source organism: Glandirana rugosa (assembly GCA_018402905.1). NCBI lineage: Eukaryota > Metazoa > Chordata > Amphibia > Anura > Ranidae > Glandirana > Glandirana rugosa. The sequence continues at coordinate 56,571 of BLSH010030828.1, forward strand.
TCCTGTATTAGTGAAACACCATTCTGGAGGAATAAGCACAGGAGACACAGCAGACAGCAGCATTGTCAGTCGGAATGCAGGAGAGTGTTAAATGTATTAGCAGATATGAATACAAATAACAAATGGAAGTCAAACTCCAGTTTATATTTTATAATCAGTTACAGGAAACAGTGTTTGTTTTTGGCACAGGTGTGTGCAGCCTATTGCATTAGGGTGTGCACCCCAAAGCAAAGAACAAACACACGTGCATCTGTGTGTATGTATATATATATATATATATATATATATACAAAATGGTACATTCACATTGGGTCTCCACTAAAATTCGACGTTCATATTGTGCCTCCACCAAACTGTGACGTTCATATTGTGTCTCCACCAAAATATGATGTTAGTATTATGACTCTCTCTCTCTCTCTCTATCTATATATATATATATATATATATATATATATATAATTAATTTTTTTGCCCATACATACACGTTAAGTTGCTTTTTAGAAGTCATTTTTAACATTTCTCACACGTGTTAAAATAATGCTTTCAGAAATCAAAGCGTTATTTTAACACATGTGAGAACAATTTAAAAATCAACTTAAAGTGTATGTATGGGCAGAAAAAAAGTTATATATATATATACACACACTTTTTTGGCAACACACATTGCTCTTTTTGTGCTAAGCCTGGGTTTGATTTGTTGCCTTTGTTCTTTAATTTATATTTTGGTCTATTTGCCTGCTCAGTGCTCACCTCTATCTAGATGCTACCCGTCTGCCACTGTAGTCCGCTGCTTCTTCCAAAGCAAAGCAACTGTATATCACTCCGCCGGCACAGGCAGGACTTGCAGCTGGAACTATAGAAGCTGCATTTGATAATCCACGGCTGAATAAATAAAAGGTGATTTGTTTAATCAGTGTTAAGTGGTTTCTCTCATCCATGCAACAAGATATATTCTGCTGGAGAGCTTGAGCTTGTGAAACACAAAAGACTTGCTGATTGGATGACCAATTGAAAAAAGAAGAAAAAAGGCCTAAAAAAGGAAACTAATACAGTCATCACATCTAAGAATTGGTAAGCTGCGATATAATAAATATTTGCTTTTGGGTTTAATACTGCTTTAGCTCTCCAGAATCTTCAAAAATCTGAAGCTGTTTTGGTTGGACGGAATCTTAAGAGAGGAGCTCTAGTAGAGGAGCTCTACAATGTAACTGAACAGGGTAAAAGTGTACATTTCAGTAATTCTACAGGAATGAATTGCTGACATCCTTTGGAGAAGCAAATGGAGCCAATGCTAGGGGGAGTAAATTGATCTCCTGTTTCTTCTTACATCATTCCTATGTGTGTCGTGAAGAAGCGGATCAGCGAAACGCGTTGACGCACAGGAACCCACGCATTTGATATTATGTAATGTTAATTGGCTCACTTTTGGCCATGTAGGGCTGTACTTCATATTAATGTGTTCACATGTTTTTAATTGTGTCTATGGATTTTTTATGTTTTTTCTATGTGTAAATAAAATATAGATTTTTTATATACCATTGTGTGGTCCAAATTTGCCTCTAAAGTCAGCACCAAGGGGATTCTTTGTGTTGTATAGTATAAACACCTGGAGTGGCTCTGCCACATCAGATAATGGGCAATAATCTGCTATTGGTTGATTTAAGTGCAAGTGCACTCCTGTGACCCATAAGAGATGTATGGCCAAACAATTTTTGTCCATACTTATCTTTTAACATGCATATATTTGACAACAAAAAATAATCTCATGACAGTTCCACTTTAAATGGGTCTGCAGCAGCAAAGTGTACTGAAAGTCTGACCTTATACATATGTGAATCAATGACACATTGTGAGTGTAAAATGTCCAACAGGAATGTCTTTAGTCCAAGAACTGTAAACAGAAGCAAGTTGCGGCTTAAAGTTTTTGTCAGCAGTATAGATATAATTAGTAAATACAAAAACGGGCATCTGAATTTATTTTATTTCAATATACTTTTTAATTTATACATTGCAGACAAGAATTTTGAAACAAATTTTGTACAAACCTTTCATTTATCTGCTCTTTAGATTACTACGTGCTGCTAATTTAATACAGTAGACATGGATCTGGTCTTCATACATCAATATCAATTAGCTCACATCAATACCCTTGTATTAGACTTGCATTAATTACATTTTGTATTAATAATTTTGCATTATTGGATTCACTATGCTCTATGCACCAGATTTAGCAAGATCATGACATGTATTAGAGTGCTTTAGGCAGATCTGTAAAGACATACCCGGAGCTTGAAGGAAGTGAATAAGCATAGGGCATAAATGACAGGGTAATACAGGGGGTGGGGACCATGCAACCACATGGGTGGGACGTTGAATGAGGTCTGAATCCGGTAAGGAGTAGTACATCCATCCCTAGACTAAATCATAATGAACAGGGTTTGGAACTTTGAATAAGGCTTCGGGCATACAATGTGTTGGTACAAAGGAGCAAAGTTTTAATGTATAAAAGTACAAAAAGACCCTTCAGGTCTGGTATGGATTTTAAAGGGAACCCTGCCCAAAAAAAAAAAAAAAATTGCTTAGGGTCCCCTCCAAAGTCCGTACCAGGCCCTTCAGGTTTGGTATGTATTTTAAGGGGAAGCTGCACTAAATTAAAAAATAAATGGTGTAGGGGTCCCTCCAAAATCTAAACCTGACCCTTATCCAATCACGCAGCCCTGGCATGGCAGGAGGGGGTGGGGACAAGTGAACGCCCCCCTCAGAACCATACCAGGCCACATGGCCTCAACATGGGGAGGGTGCTTTGAGGTTCCCCCAAAGCACCTTGTCCCCATGTTAATGGGGAGAAGGGCCTCATCCCCACAACCCTTGGGTTGTGGGGGACGGTCTGTGGGCAGGGGGCTTATCGGAAACTGGAAGCCCCCTTTAATAAGGGGGCCCCCAGATCCCAACCCCCCCTATGGGAATAGGTATGGGGTACATTGGACCCCTACCCATTCACCAAAAAACAGTGCAGTGGTACAAAAAACATGAGGCAGTTTTTGACAAGTCCTTTATTGTGTAAAATAACTCTTTTCTTCCTTTCTTCTTTCTTCCTCCAGTCTTCCTCCATTTACTCCTGCTCTGCTCCTTCTTCTGGTCTTCTGATTCTTCTTTCAGTCTTCTTCCTTCCTCTCGTTGTCTTCAATCTTCATTTTCTTCTTCTTCCTTCTCTTTCACCTCTTTCATCTCTTTTGCTCAGCTAAAGGTCTGGTTTGGATTTTGGGGGGTCCCCTACGCCATTTTTTTAAAAAAAATTGGCGCGAGGCTGCCCTTAAAATCCATGCCTGAAGGGCCTGGTTTGGATACTGTAAGGGACCCTCCCGTCATTTTTTTCCTAAAGTTTGGTGTGGGGTTCCCCTTAAAATCCATACCAGACCCAAAGGGCTTGGTTTGGATTTTGGGGGGGAACCCCACACAATTATTTTTTTTTAATTTTGGCGCTTAATCACTTAAGGACAGAGCCTCTCTCTGAGATTTGGTGTTTACAACTTAAAATCAGATTTGTTTTAAAAATAAAATTACTTAGAACCCCCAAACATTATAGATATTTTTTTCTAACACCCTAGAGAGTAAAATGGCGGTCCTTGCAATACTTTATGTCACACCATATTTGCGCAGTGGTCTTAAAAGCGCATTTTTTTTTTAAAAAAATCATTTTTTTGAATTAAACAAATAAGACAACCGTAAAGTTAGCCCAATATTTTTCTATATTGTGAAAGATAATGTTACACCAAGTAAATTGATACCCAACATGTCATGCTTCAAAATTGCGCCCACTCGTAGAATGGCGACAAACTTTGTCACTTAAAAATCTCCATCGGCGAAGTTTAAAAATTTCTACACCTCACATAAATACCACAAAAGACTTCAAGCTGCCATTGATGGTAAAGGGGGCAATACACGGTATTAAGAACCGGGGTATGTAAATTTTTGATCAGGGTCATTTGGGTAGTTTCTGTTGTCATTAAGATTTAAAAAGAGTAAACACAGTTGATTGATAATAAATGGATTCAGCCAAACACTAACCATGAGTAAAAGAAATGTTTTTGTGTTCTCATCCATAGTCTCTGAAAAATGGCCAAGAAATCATAAATTCTGCCAGGGTATGTAAACTTATGAGCACAACTATATATATATATATATATATATACACACTAGGAAGGTACATATATATTCTTACACTGCCTGAACAGACGCTATATACTATACACTGAATTACCTGTATATAGTCTACACTAAAGGCATTGCATTATATATATATATGTACACTGGGTAGGTACATATATATTCTTACACTGCCTATACAGACTCTATATACTATACACTGTATGAGCTGTATATAGTCTACACTAAAGGCAATGTAATATATATATATACCATTTAAGGTACATATATATTCCTACACTGCCTGCACTAACTGATTTACACTGATCACACTATCTATCTAGTATATCTCATTCCATACACTCAACTGCTTTGGAGAAAGCGGTAACTCAATACTCCGGAATCCAGCGCTCTGCACAAATCTGAACCCTTGGTTCTTTTTCCAACCATTTTACAGTGACAGGACCTCGCATTGTATATACACATATATATATATATATATAGTGACATTATGCGAGGCGCCATAATGGACGGTTGAAGTGACTAGTGAGAGTCCGACCCGGGTTTTGCCAGCCACCATGGCACAGCTGGCCCGGACTTTCTAGTCCACTCAAACCCCTCTCTGCCCTCTGCCTACATTTAATGACCAGGAAGAGAGCAGAGGAGAGCTCTATCCTGGATCTCTGAGGGAAAAAGCTGAGTGAGCTCTGTGTGCTAATTTGGACTCAAACACAAAGGTTTGCACTGTGCTTGTGGTTTGTGGGTGTCGGTACAGCCCCACACCGTATTGAGAGGAAGCCGATTGTTTAGTTTAGCGCCCGATGGCCAGGTTTTGTTTTCTGGTTTTGTTTTTCTTACGTGTTTTGACCTTGCAAACCTCTAATAAAAATCTGGCAAGTCACCAGATTTTAAAGAAACTGACCTCCATGATGAATCTTTTCTCTAAAAAGTGATCCCCACAAGCTAATCTTCCACAATATATATATACACTGTATATATATTCTCTCCCCTTTTGTGCCACTACTAATGTCCCAGGGATATCTTTGGTGAAAGTACACCTCACAGTCAGTGAAAAGTCTACCGTCTACTCAGCTAACCACATATATAATACATGTTTAATATGGTTACGGTTATGGTTAACCACCTCCCACCCAGCCTATACACAAATGATGGCCTGGCGGTGGTTCAGTTATCCTGACCGGAGGTCACATGACATGATAACCCACGATTGCGCACCCACGGGGGCGAGCATTGTGGATATCGGTGGTGCTGTGTGTCAGTCTGACACACCGCATTACCAATCTGGGTAAAGAGCCTCTGTCTAAAGTGCTTTACCATGTGATCAGCTGTGACCAATCACGGCTGATCACAGTGTACACAGGAAGAGCCATATATCGGCTTTTCCTCTACTCGCATCTGCAGACACGAGTAAAGGAGAGCCAATCGGCAGCTCTCCTGACAGGGGGGTATGCGCTGATTGTTTATCAGTGCAGCCCCCCGAGGATTGCGACCCAGGACCACCAGGGAGCCCACCCAGGGACCACCAGGGAGCGTGCCCATCAGTGCCACCTATCAGTGCCCAGGCCTTGCAGTCCCTAGTAGTAGTAGATATATGGAACACTACTGACTGACTGCTAAAGGCTACCTCCTTTTTCAGGCTGGGAAGCCAGTGCCTTCAAAAAAGAGAGGGGGAAGATAGGGGTGCCAGGCTGCCGTATAGTGTAGTAGTTAGTTTTACTGTGAAATAAACGATTAAAAACCATCCACTGCTCTACTAACTGACACCATTCACTGCCCAACTGACACCATCCACTGCCCTACTGACTGACACTGTCCACTTCTAAGGTAGGCTAAGTTTATATTTTTACAGTGACATTTATTTTAATATATTTTTCTAAGTTTTCCCTTACTGTTTAATTGGGTCTTGCTAGTTAATTTCTTCTTTAAAATAGGGTGTTGAACCCCAGTTATCTTTTATCTCTTTCATGTTGTTCAAGAAGATCTTCACCTCTCAAAGATTGCCTACCTCTGCTTTAAGGCATTATTGCTTTACATATATGTTTATCATAGTCAAAGGGTATCAGTAGATTGGTTTAAAAAAAGCCTGGATTTTTTCCTAAATGGACAAAAATGCACTGAATACCTAGACCCAGGGTAGATGATTTGGGGAATATCCAAAAGCTTCCTGGGGATTTATGAAGGATTTTTTCCCCTGCTGCAGCAAATTGGACCATTCTTTATTAGAGGTTTTTGCCTTCCCCTAAATTAACTGCAGGTATAGGATTCTGCAGTGGCAGCCACTCCATTAAGGGTGCAGGAGCGCCCCCCCAATCTACATGCAGGGCGCCAGACGCATGGATTTCAATGTTTTTTTTTTTTGAAGCATATGATTAGAGCCTGAGGCTCTAATTGGCTTAAAAAACGGTGGGTGCGGGGTGCAGAGTACTGCGCCCTGAGCCCACCCAGTTGTGTGGCAATAAGCAAACTAATATTTACTTTTGTCTTCCTGATTCTCCTCCCGGCCAATCAGGAAATGGGTTCTGAGGCCAAATTGGCGAGGGATTCTTAGGACTCCTGGCCAATCGGGTTTCAGGACCCATTTCCTGTTCAGCTGGGAGAAGAAGCAATGGCCCTGGAGCAAGGAGTAGCTGGAGCGAGAAGCAGCAGCCCTACCCTAGAACCTTGTCATCTGCCTCCTAAGGTAAGGAAGCCTCTGATCGCCGCCTTCCAGTCCGTCTCACATGGGGGGGGGGGGGGTTCACCGCCTTTTCGTCCATCTCGGGGGGTTGGGTAGTTTCTTTGGTTTGCCACCCCCCCCCAAAAAAAAATATTGAGCGCCAGCCACCACTGGGATTCTGTATATGGAGGTTTTCAATTTGTGTTTGTATATGTGTGTTTTTCTATTGGTTAAACTAGATTTTATTTTACAACCAGACTAACTATGCAATTATGTATGGGATAGGTAAAATTTAAAATTAAGGTGCTACAATGACAGTATCTGAACACTATTTCCCCATTGCTATTGTTCTGGTTATATATATATATATATATATATATTATGTCCAATCAATAAAAAGTAATTATTTTTGCAGTTATTGGGGTACCAAAAAAATGATTGTCACACTTGGTACTTCTCAGTATAATTTCTTGGTACTTCTGCCATTTTTTAACTTTTTTTTTTTGCTTAGCAAAGATTGTAACTGTAATTTGAAGTCCTCTAGAGGGACCGAGAGCCACATGACAGCTCCAAAATCCAGCAGTTAGCCCACCACTGACCTAGATAGATGATCTTCAAATGTCATGCTGTTCTACTTCTAGTTTTCCTGAAGTCATCCTATGACACCGAACTCTGTATCTCCCTTTCTTAAAGGGTATTCTAAAAAATAGGAAGGCAAGCAGAAAGTGTCATCATAGCAGTTAGCGAGGAGGAAATGATTACAGAGGAAAAAAAATTTGCAATTTCTTGCCTTACAAATACAAGCATAAACAATAAAAAAAAAAAAAACTCAAAAAGGGATGCATGTAAGAAAAGAAGACACAGATTGCTTTCAGGGTGGACAGTAATCTGAGATACAATATGTAAAAGAGGCAATTGTCATTGCGTTTTATAGGCAGTTGAAACAGCAACAAAAGCAATTAGAGTGTGGGCAGGCTAAATCTTCACACGGAGCTGCCCTAGAATACTAATGAAGCCACAGGCAAGATCCATACAGAGTGTATTTGCACAGATTCATAGAGAATCGGGGCTGGGAGATACGCTGACTACAGTACGGGAGCTGGGAGAGACGGTGGCTCGCCGCCAAATTCCTTTCTGACAATCTTTTAGCGGCTGCCTATTGATACAAATTGCAGCTTTACTTCCTGCAAATTTATCAACGCTGAAAATGGACTCCTGCAAAGATGGTATTATTATCTTCCCTTTTTTTTATCGTTGCAAATGAGAGAAGAAATAAAAAGTAGACATGCTTAAATGGGACCTGTCACATGTCTAAATTACAAAAGCTCTTGGACATGCCCCAAGTGGTGCACTGGTTTTAGCACTAAAAAAAATGAAGAAAAAATGTTTTGCAACATGCCTTGACCACTGAACTTAAAGCTGAACTCCGGGAATTAGACAAACCCAAGCACTGTAAGGGTCAAATGCTTGTTTAAGGGATGCAGGGACAAGGTGTATTACCTACCTAATTCCTGACACTGGCAGGCTGCCTCCATCCATGTGACTGGTCTGGCACACCACCTTTCTTAGGTGTTCTCAGCCATGGTCGCATGCTCAACTCCTCCATGTACAGTGAAGAGTTAATAGTAATGCACTGCACGTAATGAGGCCAATGGAATCCCACAACCCAGAGTTTTGGGCAGAAGAGAACAGTGCTAGAGCCTACCAGACCAATGGGTAGGGTTTAGATGGATTGTATCCCTCACCCCTATACTATATCAGCATTTAAACTTTATAGTGCAGATGGCCCACGGTAAAGCCTAGCACAAAATTTTGGGCGACATTCCACCCATGTCTACTGAAGTCGGTCCAACAGAAGCCGGGAGTTCAGATCATGGCGAAAAAAGGCCTGCCAATCAGCTCCTGAGAGCACTGATTGGAGTGTTCTGGGGCGGGGGGACCGCCCCCCCCCTCTCAGAACACAATAGAACAGCAGGGGAGATTGCTGAACTAACATCAGATAGTTAGTACAATAGCCCTGCTGGGTTGAACAACAAAAACTTCTAGTGTGTATGAGGCTTAACTATGGTGTGCAAACCAAAAGCGCTATTGAATTCATTTTTAATATTCAAGCAAACTCACGCATCCATCCATGTCTCCATGCTTTATTTTGCTGAGAAATCACTTAGAAAAATACCCCCATAGCATTTTTGGACATGGTCATCCCGAGTAAGGGCAGGTGATTCATGTAGCAATTACTTCTTGGAATCCATCTGCCCTTACCTGAGGCATGCAGACAGGAGGGTCTGCTTAGCTTAGAAAACCCTTCCTCCCCTCCTGAAGACTCCTGGGATGTACGACATAATTTTCCTAGGGATGGAAACTAGGAAGTAACTAAAGATATGTAAAAAAAAACAGTTTAAAACAAGTAAATATGATATACAGTATCTCACAAAAGTGAGTACACCCCTCACATGCTAAATATTTTATTATACCTTTTCATGTGACAACACTGAAGAAATTACACTACTACTACTACTACTACTACTACATTGATACAATGTAAAGTAGTGAGTGTACAGCTAGTATAACATTGTAAATTTGCTGTCCCCTGAAAATAACTCAACACACAGCCATTCATGTCTAAACCACTGGCAGCAAAAGTGAGTACACCCCTAAGTGAGAATCTCCAAATTGGGCCCAAAGTGTCAATATTTTGTGTGGCCAACATTATTTGGAGTTCACCAGAGCTTCACAGGTTGCCACTGGAGTCCTCTTCCACTCTTCCATGATGACATCACGGAGCTGGTGAATGTTAGAGACCTTGGACTCTGCCACCTTCCGTTTTAGGATGCCCCACAGATGCTCCATAGGATTTAGGTCTGGACACATGCTTGGCCAGTCCATCACCTTTACCCTCAGCTTTTTTAGTAAGTCAGTGGTCGTCTTGGAGGTGTGTTTGGGGTCGTATTCATGTTGGAATATTTCCCTGCCACCCAGCCTCCGAAGGGAGTTGATCATGCATTGCTTCAGTATATTACAGTAAATGCTGGCATTGATGGTTCCCTCAATGAACTGTAGCTCCCCAGTGCTGGCAGCACTCATGCAGCCCCAGACCATGACACTCCCACCACCATGCTTGAATGTAGGCAATACACACTTGTCTTTGTACCCTTCACCCGATTGCCATCACACACGCTTGACACCATCTGAACCAAATAAATTTATCTTGGTCTCATCAGACCACAGGACATGGTTTCAGTAATGTCCTTAGTCTTTTTGTCTTCAGCAAACTATTTGTGAGCTTTTTTGTGCATCATCTTTATAAGAGGCTTCCTTCTGGGATGACAGCCATGCAGACCAATTTGATGCAGAGTGCGGCATATGGTCTGAGCACTGACAGGCTGACCCCCCACCCCTTCAACCTCTGCAGCAATGATGGCAGCACTCATACGTTTATTTCCCAAAGATAACCTCTGGATATGACGCTGAGCACGTGCACTCAACTTCTTTGGTTGACCATGGCGAGGCCTGTTCTGAGTGGATCTGTCCTGTTAAACTGCTGTATGGTCTTAGCCACCATGCTGCAGCTCAGTTTCAGGGTCTTTGCTTGGGGTCCTGGAATTAAGCTTTAAAGCCTCAACTTACCTATAAAAAAAATACAGTAAGCACAAGGGTGACTACTTACCTCTAATGAGGTGTGTCCCTTATGCAGCTGTGTCTTCCTTTCGCTGAAATATTCCTCCTCCGATGCCCCCCTATTCCCACCCCTGCTGCTGTAATCTTCTTGTGAGGCAGGGGTTAATAGTACTAAGTGGCTGTGACAGGCACTTATGAAGAGTGCCCAGATATTCCCACCCTTTCCGTCTAGCCCCTCTATTCATAGAAGCCTACAACAGCTTCTATGAATGAAACATGATCTATGAATGGAGGGGTAGATCTTTCAATCATCTGCCTGTCCTCCATTCATAGATCCTGTTTCATTCGTGGAAGTTGTAGTTGAGATTTTATGAAGCCAATGGCTCCCCTGCTATCCATCTATCCAATGAGAACTGCAGCCTGCGGCTGGAGCTGCTAGGCTCGCCGGTCGGGCTCAGATAAGTAAAAGGGGGGCTCTGGGGGGCAACTGCAACAGAAAAGGTTTTTCACCTTAATGCGTAGAATGCATTAAGGTGAGAAACCGCAAGGGTTTACAACCCCTTTAACTTTGATCAGTGTGAAGGGGAGAGAATTACGCTAAAAATCCAGGAGCAATCCGGGGCATATATTTTATTATAATCCTTGCAATGTACATAGATCTCAACAAAAGTGGAATTACTCTTTAACCACTTGCCTAACTGGGAAATTATTTTGATTTTCAATATTTGTGTTGTCATGGCTGCAGCTAGATGCAATAACCCCAGTATTATTTTTTTCCTCAGGTACCGGGATTTCTGCTAAAAGTGGATTACTTTTAGTGTCCGTTCACACCACATGCGGTCCAGTGCATTTTTTTATGCATCAAAAACGCATGGAAAGTAGGTTATATGGTTTTCAATGGAATAGTTCACACCAGTGCGGTCAGTTTCTGTGCATTCCAGTTCCAGAAAAAAAGTAGAACATGGTTAGAGTTGAGTGAACACCTGGATGTCCGGGTTCGGTGGGTTCGGCCGAACTTCGCGAAAAAGTTCGGGTTCAGTACCGAACTTGACCCGAACCCCATTGAAGTCAATGGGGACCCAAACTTTTCGGCACAAAAATGACTGTAAAAAAGTCTTGGAAAGTGCTAGAGGGCTGCAAAAGGAAGTAAAATGATTTTAGAACAATAATCTGTCTCTTACAGCAACAGCAGGAACCTGACCCTATAGAACTAGAAGATGATTTTAGAACAATAATCTGTCCCTCTAAGCAGTAGACTCTACCTTGTCCAGTCAGATCGTTCTGTAATGCAGGATGAGATGTTATTAGATCTGCAATCTGTCCCTAAAAACAGTAGTAGTAGTAATCTCTACCTAGTCCACAATCAGGTCATTCTGTAATGCAGGATGAGATGGTATTATATCTGCAATCTGTCCCTCACAGCGCCGGCAGCATCCTCTCCCTACATTAGCCAGAGAGCATGTGACATGCAGCACTAAGTGACTCCAGCTTATAAAGAGGCTGGGTCACATGATGCACTGGCCAATCACTGCAATGCCATTAGTAGGCATGGCTGTGATGGCTTCTAAGGGCAAACCAGTGAAACGCTTGTTGATTGGCTGCCCTGAAGCTATTCAACAGGCGGGATCAAATACCCGAACCCAGAACCCGAACTCAAACTTTTTTTCAAATGTCTGGGTGTCACGGACACCCCAAAGTTTGGTACGGACCCGAACTTTACAGTTAGGATTCACCCAACTCTAAACATGGTGCATTTTTTCTGCCCTGAGCTGTACTGGAACGCGGAAAAAAAGTATCGAGACGCACTGGAACGTACCAAAAACGCACCGGAAAGCATAAAAACTCACCGGAACGTACCACAAATGCACTGGAAAGCATAAAAAATGCACCGGAACTGGTCCTTAAGGTTAAGAAAAAAGAGGGGGGAAAAAGCACTGATCTGCATCAAAAACGTGCATGCAGAAAAGCACCTGGAATGCATCCAATTTGCGTTTATGTGGTGTGAACTGGCCCATAGTCATACTTTTGGTCACAACCCCCACCCCAGCTTTCTGGTGGTTTCTGGTGTTCTGTCGAAATAGCCAACTCATCAAAAAGGCCAGTAGAGCCAACTCGTCGAAATCTGCTGCTGGAGAGTCACTGGAAGTAATGTAGTTGGAGATTTCGACGCGCTGGCTATTTTGACAGGACACCGGGCTTACCTGGATGATCGGTAGCTCTGAGAACAGATCCGGCGCTGGCGACTGCTGGTCACACAGATGAGCGAAGAAAAGATGACCTCGCTTATCTCTATAGCCTAAGAGGACCGGAGCAACATAATGATGTCACTTCTGGTTCTGGCCCCATGTAAACAGAGCCATTTTTTTTTAAAAGCAAAAAGATCAAATTTGTTTTTTTTTCATGCTTTTAACTACTTCAGCCCCAGGAAAGATGTTCCCCTTTCCTGGCCACAATTTTTTTTACTTTTTGCTATAATACATATCAAAAAATATATATGTATAAAAAACAAATTTATTCATCAGTTTAGGCCGATTTATATTCTTCCTCATATTTTTGATAAATAAAATCGCAAAAAGCGTTTATTGATTGGTGTGCGCAAAAGTTGCCTCGTTTACAAACTATGAGAATTAATTTATGGCGTTTTTATAATTTTTTTCTTCTTTACTGGTAATGATGGCGATCTGCACTTTTTATCGGAACTGCTATATTGTGGTGGACAGATCAGACACTTTTGACACTTTTTTGGGACCAAAGACATTTATACAGCGATCAGATCTGAAAAAAGGCGCTGATTACTCTATAAATGGCACTGGCAGGGAAGGGGTCGATCAAGGGGTTAAATATGTTCCCTCACTGTGTTCTAACTGTGTGGGAGCTGGGCTGGCAGGGACATGACAGATCTAAGTGATCCCGATGACAGGGATCAGTAGATCACTGTCATGCCACCCGTCAGAATGGGAAACCGCCGTGTTTACATCGGCGGTTCCCCATTCTGAGGGTACCAATGCCAAGATGTACTGTGACATACTGAAGCAGAGCATGATCCCCTCCCTTTGGAGACTGGGCCGCAGAGCAGTAATTCAACATGATGACAACCCCAAACACACCTCGAAGATGACCACTGCCTTGCTAAAGAAGCTGAGGGTAAAGGTGATGGACTGGCCAAGCATTTCTCCAGACCTAAACCCTATTGAGCATCTGTTGGGCATCCTCAAACGGAAGGTGGAGGAGCGCAAGGTCTCTAACATCCACCAGCTCTGTGATGTCGTCATGGAGGAGTGGAAGAGGACTCCAGTGGCTACCTGTGAAGCTCTGGTGAACGCCATGCGCAAGAGGGTTAAGGCAGTACTAGAAAATAATGGTGGCCACACAAAATATTGACACTTTGGGCCCAAGTTGGACATTTTCACTTAGGGGTGTACTCACTTTTGTTGTCAGCAGTTTAGACATTAATGGCTGTGTGTTCAGGTTTTTTGAGGGGACAGCAAATTTACACTGTTATACAAGCTGTACACTCACTACTTTACATTGTAACAAAGTGTCATTTCTTCAGTGTTGTCACATGAAAAGATAGAATAAAATACGTACAAAAATGTGAGGGGTGTACTCATTTTTGTGAGATACTGTATATATATATATATTTTTTTTTTAACTGCTCCACTCTAAAGAAAAATTCCACTTTTGTTACAACATTGATTTAACCTGGAGAACTGCTACCCTAAACATTTTGTAATGCATTGAAATCCTGTTGTGAACCTGGCAATTCCAACTAGTCATTCTCTTTTTATGAAGAACAGTTATGAAAATTGACCTTAAAACCTTTGTTAACTCAACCAAATCAATCCAAGGATTTGAAAATACATAAGCAGAAATTGTCTTCAATAAAAGTTAAAAAACAAACAATCATAAATGCACTGATATAGCCAGTTAAGTTTAGATGTAAATCTTGTTTTTTTAAGTCAAGCTAGGTTCTTCCCCCTTTGAGTTACTGAACACCATCCCTTATCCCATGGATTTTAATATTGTACAGGGTGCTCTCATTGACCATTTCTTAAAAAAATAGGAGGAGGTAGGGGTAAACTCTTCTGTTGCAAGAATAGATGAAACGCTAAGTTTACCTTTTCACTAATATGCACTAAGCTGCCTAAGGTCCCCCGTGTTTTTAAAAACATTGTGTCATTTTCAAATAGCGTCATTCGTTTTAATATCTTACCAGTAGGTGATGACCAAAATCCCCAAGCCTACCATATAAATAATGGGCCACACACCAGACAAGACATTCAACTCCAGCCAAGGTTTATTGCAATAACAGTACAATCCTCATTCCCACTCCCACCCATGCCCCCCAACATGTTTCACCCACAGCAGAGCTTAATCATGGGTATATCTCTTGGCTGGAGTAGAATGTCTTTGGTGAGTGGCCTGTTATTTGGATGGTGGACTACAGTGGAGCAAGGATGGACTCAAAGGTCTTGGTACCCGGCTGATTGTAGGCAATCCAGGAGGATGGAGGCTAGCCTGTGAGTGGTGAAAGGGATTGGATTCTTAGAGTCTGCCACAAAAACTCCCACAAAAGTGATCAGCCAGGTCCTACCCAAGCTCTGGAATCCTCCAAATGCTCACTTATAAAATCATGCAAATCACAAGAATTTTCCACACCTGAGCATGTACAGTGCAATTGCCCTACCCTAAAGCACCAATGGCTGAGGGAGAGCTTACTACACTTGCAGGTGTTGGGAACATGGAAGCTTGTGTGGGATGTTGGGAGTGGACATCCCAAAACTTAGGCAGGATGCAGCTGAGCACTTCAGTGGGAGCTTTTGGGGCAGGCTTTGGGGATGTTGGCCATGTCCTACTGGTAAAGTATTAAAACTAAGGGCACTAATTGAAAACTACACAGCTATTTTAACACATTGGGGGACCTAGACACCATAGTGTATTTAAGTGAAAAGGTAAAACATAATCTTTAAAATTGAATTTAACTTCAGCTTCCTATATATACTGATCCTTTTGATATATCTACAGATCATTTTGATATCCATTTTTCTACTGAAGGAACAATATGCTTAGTATGAATTCTAGGTTTGCAATAGGTTTATTTGCAAAAAAAGGTAAACTTTGGTTTTCATAAACCTTCTTGACAAAGCAAATTATTAGGTGTTGCTTCATAAACGACAACCCCCTAATTCTGTTGTGTAAGGTTGAACAGTTGGAAAATATTCATCCTTAGGAGGTGAATTCTGGTCTTTTATAAACACCCAGGGCTCTGGAAAAACACTACATAACAATTCAAAAGTTTAAGCTTAATTTATGTTTAGTGTTCTTCAATTTTCCACTCAACATCTCTTTTTTTTTACGCTGTAATCACTTGCTAGTGGCATTCAAAATCATTTCTACAAAATCACAGTCAACAATCAGAAAAGTGTGGATTTGGTGACCCTTAGGTAGAAATATCGATCTTGGCTGTATAGAGCCTCTAAAAATCTTTTTCACTTCAAAGATAAGAGTCTAAAATCAGAGCTACATTGTGCTTCATCTAAACATAACTGCAAGGCCAAAATAAATGAATTGTGATCAGACAAACCCATACTTTTTTTAGCCAACAGAAAGTGAACTATGTAGGTGGATATTTGCAGATGAACATAAGTCACCTTCTTTTTTCCTGTTACATTGCTTTTAGCATGCACATTATTTGTAAAGAGCTTTATAATGTGGTCAGAAAAATATTTTGTCTTTGACCGAATAAGAGTTTAGGGATGAGTAGAATATTGTATAACCTGTCACAGAATGTTCACGGTAATAACGTTTTTATTTTGCTAAACTTCTACTTGGCCATGAGTACTTAGTGTAACTAAGAAGGGGTTTGCATGTGGCTACTAGGAATGAGATTTACGTTTGACAGTGCCAGGAGCCCAACGTGTTCAAAGTTCACTATCTCAGCAAACTTTGTACAATAAGGCACTGCAAGGGTCTTTGAACTTAGACCAGATTAGGCTGGCCATGTATGCATTACATTTTTACCAGTTTGCTACATGGGTGATTATAGATTGATAAAAGTCTATTTTTTTTTTGCAGAAGGAGCTGGGTTGAAAGTTGTTGGCTGGGCAGTGTCTGTATCCAGACATCTGAGAGCCAGCAGGGAATCTCCATCCATGTAAACATAGAAGAAAGGATAGCATGACATAATTGACCAAATATAGCCATATTTTGTCAATGACATCATCCAGGAAAAAACGCTCTTTTGTTTACTTTT
This sequence comes from Glandirana rugosa, assembly GCA_018402905.1. Classification (NCBI taxonomy): domain Eukaryota; kingdom Metazoa; phylum Chordata; class Amphibia; order Anura; family Ranidae; genus Glandirana; species Glandirana rugosa. The sequence continues at coordinate 73,265 of BLSH010030828.1, forward strand.
AGTCATGGCTCTTATCCATGTGATATACACACTCAGTCTGCTGCTCCTGCTAACTCTTCCTGATGTTCCCCTGGATAATGTTCTGGTTCCAAACACCTTACATACTGTACACGGAGGGGCTTGCTCACCATTGACCACCTGGAAGGTTGCCACCTGCTGAAGACCTATTGATACACTTTTTAATGTCTTTTAAACATATTTATTGTTTTTCATTTTACCAATATGTTTTTTTTTTCAGTTTCAAAAAAGCTTTATTGAGAGCCAATCACAAGATACAAATGAACAAAAGTCATTACAATGAAACTTAGATATTTGCATACAGCAGAACAACTATAGCAGTATGGTAGATTACATCAGACAAAGTTATCTAGACTAGATTTGGTTATGATTGTAAAGACAAGGGAGATACATATCGTGTGATAATAAAAAAAACTAATTTCAGGAAGCAAGGAAGAAGACATCATTGATAGTGAGGGGAGCAGGGACATAACAATGCATACTTAATCAGGTGACAATGCTGTGGAATTAAGGGCTATGATGAGATTGAGACCAGTTGGATTGATAGGACTTGATAGGAATGTCAAGGGGGCAGAGGGGATGGATTGCTGACTGGAGGGACAGTGATCTTCAATTTGCCTAAGGTGTTGGTCAGCTCAGCTCGAAAGTACCAGGTGGATAAACGGAAAGGGTACATATGTTCAGCAATCTCCGTCTGGTTGAAGGAGTGTATCATGAAGTTACGCCATCTGGCGAAAAAGCGCTTTGCAGGTTTGCAGTCCTGTGCGATGGTGTCCAGTTTTTCAATCAAGAAGAGTTCCCTTAGGATTTGCTTCAACTTAGCTAAGTGGGGTGGGTCCGGATGTATCCAAGAGAGAAGTATGACCCTGCGGGCAGCTAGGAGGCAGATGTGTACCCACTGAGGGAGAGAGGTTGGCGTCTGATCCTGCTTGGCACTGAAGAGGTATAGCATTGGGTGCTTAGGGAGATCGATAGAGCATACCAGGTCAATGTATCTCTTCACATTGTCCCAGAACGTAGACACTTTCTGGCAGGTCCAGAGTCGATGATATAAAGTAGGTCTCGCGAGCGAACACCAAGGGCAAATGAGTGGTGCTGACCTTTCTATGCTGCGAAAGAATGGAAGATAGGCCCGGTGGGCTATTTTGAATTGAGTCTCTCGCCACTTTTCGGATATTATTAGCTTCCAGATAGTTTGGTAGCCTGCTAGAATTTGGGAGGGAGCCTCCGGATTGTCCAGTATCGACGTCCAAGCTTGGAAAGGGGCCAAAGAGTATTTAGAGGCCTGGTGAATGATGAGGTTGGAGTAAATGTCCGATATAGAGTATCGACCTTTAGTTATTAAAAGGTCGATTTTTGCAGGAGTCTTTGCAGGAAGAGCCGTAGGACCTGAGATAGCTGGTTAGTTGAGAGTAGTAAAAGGTTTGGGACGGAGGTATGCCGAATTCAGCTGATACTTGAGGAAAGGGTTTGATGGTTCCGTGTATTGGGCTGATGACCTGCGACACCGTCTTTAGTCCCAGAGCTGACCATTTAGAGAAGATTGAGGTATTCAGGGAGGAGGGGAACATGGGGTTGCCTACGATAGGAAGGTATTGGGATATGCTGGAGGGTAAGCCCAGGAGCCGCCGCACCTCCCGCCAGGCTATAAGCGTGTCTTTAATTAGGTGGTTAGATCTGAGGGAGCTGGGCAGTGCGCTCAGTTTGGAGTGCAAAACAGCCTGGATGTTAAGCGGGCGCACCAGGGCTCCCTCCAACATATAATTAGAGTATCTAGAATGACCAGCTAGCCAGTCTAAAGCTTGACGCATTAAGCAAGCTAGGTTATAGAATCTAATATTAGGGAGGCTCGCGCCCCCCTCACTCTTCGGGAGGCATAGTTTTTGGAGAGCAATCCTGGGCTTTTTGCCCTGCCATAGGAATGCATTCAGGGCCGTCTGTAATCCTGGTAATGTCTGAATGTTTGAGCAGCAGCGGTAAAGTTTGAAGGGGGTATAGAAGCCTAGCAAATGAGACCATCTTAAACAAATGGCATCTCCCAAAGAGTGAGAGAGGGAGGGCCCCCCACGCTTCCAACTCCCGAACAATCTTATTTATGACAGGGGGGAAATTCAGACTATACAGAGAGGAGGGTTCTTTGCCGATCCTTAAACCAAGATAAGTTATATGCTGCTTTGCAACCATGAAAGGGGACAATTCTGTCCATGCTCTAGCAAGGCGCGGGTTTAGAGGCAAAATTTCGCTCTTCTCGAAATTGACCCTAAGGCCCGAACACGCTCGAAATGTCGCGAGCAGGTCCTGCAGGAATGCAATGTCCGTGGGTGGGGCCGAGGAAAATAGAAGGACGTCATCTGCGAAAAGTGCAGACTGAAGGGTTTGGTTGCCGACGGAGATACCACTAATTCCTTTCGGAGAGTTAAGAATCCTGGAGAGAGGTTCAAGGGCGATATTGAATAATAGAGGGGATAGGGGGCAGCCCTGGCGTGTACCTTTTGTGAGCCGAATGACCAGGGACATGAAATTGGGAGTAACTAGTCGTGCAGTAGGGGCAGCATACATTTTCTGGATAAGCTGGAGAAAGGGGCCTTGTATGCCAAACTCTCTCATGACCTTGAAGAGCCAAGCGAAACTGATGTTATCAAAAGCATTTTCGGCATCGAGTGATATAATGGCTATATCTTGGTCTGGGTGAGCCTTGGCATAATCAAGGGCAATCAGTACTTTGCGAATATTGAGGGTAGCAGAGCGGCCGGGCACGAATGCTGATTGCACATGATGGAGAAGGGAAGGGAGGAGATCCGCAAGCCGGGATGCTAAAATTTTAGATAGGAGTTTGGCATCTACATTAATGAGTGAGATGGGCCTGTAGGAGCCTGGGAGGAGAGGGTCCTTGTCTTTCTTAGCAATAAGTTTAATATATGCCTGTGACCCTGAGGGTAAGTAGGGGCATTCTGCCCACATTGAGTTAAAAACCCTGGTCAAGGTGTCTGGGACGAACTCAGCTGTGAGTTTATAAAACTCTGCGGATAAACCGTCGAGTCCTGCGGTTTTCCCGGTAGCGAGAGTTTTGATAGTGACTCGCACATCTTCGTGTGCAATAGGGGCATTCAGCCTTTCCAGCTGCTCAGGGGATAGGGTGGGGAGGTCTAACCCTGCAAGTAGATCAGAGGCCTTTGCCGAGTCAATGGGGTCTTCCGCATAAAGGGAGGAATAGAAGTGGGAGAGAAAGGAGCCAATTTCAGAGGGTTTCTTGACAATGTTACCATTAGCGTCCCGCAGTGCTCCAATGAATGTGGGAGTGTGTCGTTTAGAGCAGAGTCTGGCCAGTAATTTACCCGCTTTATTGCCGTGTTTATGAAACATGAGTGTAGAGTATGAATGTTTTGGTGCTTTCGTGTTTAGCGGACCAGTGGTCGAATGTTTGCTTAGCTGCTTGCCAGGTCTGAATATTAGCTGGGGTGCGGGAAATCAACAAATTGTTGTGAGCCTGGCGCAGAGCTTCGCTAGCCTGAGTATAATTCGCACGCGCAAGCTTTTTTTTTTTTTTTTTTTTTTTAATGAAACTTTATTGATCTTTTGTAAGCATGACAAGGTAGCAAAGTAGTAACAAAGATCCATTTGATTCACAAAATTTACAGAGGGTGGCAATGGGTAGGTTACAGTAGTAAATAGCATGTAGCAATAACCTTTGCCTTGCAAAGAATGATCATCATACATCTCTAAGTAGTGTACATACGAGATAGGATGGATCTCCCTACAACACAGTAGTAATAAACGAAACGTGAAAACTAGGAGGG
>BLSH010030828.1:88164-126569 GCA_018402905.1 Glandirana rugosa
AACCCCACAGGCCCTGGGCCTGGGCCTGGGCCTGAAAAGTTTTTTTCAGGCCCAAGCCCAGGCCCCAAGACTATTAAAATTACACCCGAACCCGGACTTTTTTTGAAAAGTCCGGGTCCGGGTCCGGGTCCCGGACACCCCAAAGTTCGGTACGGACCCGAACTTTACAGTCCGGGTTCGCTCAACTCTAGAAGAGTCTCCTTTCTGATGGGCCAAACGGACCCTCTTGACTGGGGGCTTCTCTGGACTTGACTGTTGTCTACCAGAGGAGAGAGAGGATTTCCTGGGAGGAGGTGGGTCCCGAGATGAGGCAGGGGCCTCCTGTTCCATGTCTGACTGGAGTGTATCTGCTATGTAGCGGTCTGCATCCAGAGGCGAGTTGAAGGATAGGCGTTCTCCCGTGGGTGCTTGAATGTGGAGGATGGCCGGATAGGCCAGACTAAACTTGATCTGGTTAGTATGAAGGGTGGAGCATACTGAAGCAAAGGCCTTGCGTTTGTTCATGACCTCAACCGAATAGTCCGCGAAGACTAGAAGGGATTCGTTTTCAAAGGTCAACTTGCGCTCTCTTCTGAAGCGCTGAAGTATGGCCTGCTTGTTCGTGTAGTTGAGATATTTGACAATTACTGGCCGGGGTTTGGAACGCGATTCGGTCATTTGCCCGATACGGTGTGCTCTTTCCACAACACAAGGGGCGCGAAGCCCTAACTGTTCGGGAATGGTAATAGAACAGAGAGTGGCCAGGGAGGAGTGAGGGACTGACTCAGGCAAACCCACAATGCGCAAATTGTTACGCCTGGACCGGTTTTCCAGGTCGTCGACTTTCTCCTGGAGGTCCTTTTGGAGGGTCAGTAGTTTGGCCACTGAGGCCGATAGTGCTGTGGTGTCATCTTCCATGGTGGCTATCCGCTCTTCCGCATGGTCTAGCCTGAGAGTCTGTTGCTGTATTTCTCTGTGTAGTTGCTCTAATCTTCTGTAGACGGCTTTGTCCACGGCATCCGTTAGCATTGGGGTGAGAAGTTGAACCACTGCCTGTGCTATTCCAGCCGTGGAGGTCGGGTCTGCAGGTATGGGAGGAATATTCTCTACCGGCAGTGGGTTGAACAAGGAATCCGAACGAGGCACTAAAGAAGGGACTGTTGGGTCCGAACGAATATTCGTTGTTTCCGACCGTTGAGGCTCGAGCGAAGGTTCTTGGCGAACGAACGTGGAGTCCGATCGTGCGTCCGCTGCCCAATCGATCGTGGAGCGAGCCGGCACCATGTTAGCTGCAGACTGCGAGCCATCCCCTCCGTCCTTGCTCGGTGTCACAGGCGGCCGAGCTGGTGGCGATCGCTCCACGAAGCGGTCCATGTGGTCCCCTGTAGATGGCAAACTTCTGGGAGCAGTTTACCCCGGGCTGAGCAGGCTTAAATACGCTGATTTCTAGGGAGAATGGCGGGAGCAGAGAGCACCTAGCTCCTCTCCATGCGGCGCCAGAACCGGAAGTGACCAATATGTTTTAATAAATGCTACACTTAGGCAGTAGAGCTTTTCTCTTCTTCTATTTTCTGTTTATACATAGTCCGAGGGCAGGGAATCCCCATCCATGTAAACATAGGCGAAGGGATAGCGTGACATCACTGACCAAATATGGATATAATTTGTCAATGACGTCACCTGGGAAAAGCTTCTCCTTTTTTTACTTTTAGCTGCAGGGCCCAGGGGACACTAAACAGCAGAACTAAACAGTGACAGGATAGAACATGTCTGTCAGCCAGGTGGATTTTTTTGGCCTAACAAAGGACTGTGTAATGAGTTGAACCTGGCAACTGACTTTGGTAGATACTTTGGTAGACCTAGTACAAGCGCTGGTGCACTCAATCACTGCTATGAGAGTGGGGTGGTTAAGCCACTGGAGGGCAGGCAGAACTTCTACACAAGATTTCTGCAATTCCTATAAGGGGAGGTTATTGATTGGCCAACACTGAAAAACGCATTCAAGCGAATGACAGGAGGAATAGTCTGGACTGTGGCCACAGGCTAGTAAGAAGAAGCTGCCAGGTTTCACTCAAGCCTATTGAATTTCAGAAGGGTGTAGGAGGCCAAATCTTATAGGACATGCTGTAGATTTAACAGACCACTGTGGAGGTGCCTCAAAATTACTATTTATATAAAATCAAGTCCAGATCAAGTTGATAAGATGGCTGGAAAGTCTTTTAAAGGTGCATCCAACCAGTCTCTTTCAGTTGGGGCCAGGGGGACTGAATAAAGTTGATGATTTTGCCTCCTTCTGGAGGGTTTGGCCAACAATAATCAAAGACCAGTGGGTCCAGAAGATAGTTAGGTGGGAGTACAATGGAGAATTCCAAAGTTGACCACTGAATCCATTAATTTATGACCAACAGATGTCCGAAGAGAAAATTTTTGCAAGATTAGGTATAAGAATTTATACTGCTACAAGACCATCATGCCAGTGATGCCAAAAACATAGAATCATCTGGGGTTTTTTCTCCCCAGTTTTCTAGTACCTAAGGCAGGAGCCTTCTGGCCTGTTTCAGTTTGGAGGAATCGTATGTGTTCACACACACCAAAAAGTTCAGGATGGAGTCCATGCAGACAGCCACAGGGACAGTTCAGCAGGAGGACCAGTTATTATCAATCGTCGACCTGCCGACTCATACTTCCATGTAGCATTTAATGTCAAGCACCAGAGGCATGTGAGATTTGCGGTGGCCAGATGTCACTTCCAGTTCAGGTGTCTGCCTTATGCAGAATTGGCACAGCCCCAGGAATCTTTTGAAGATTTTGTTGGCAGTGGTGGTACCTTGGGCCAGGTGGCACATGAGAGTGTTTCAATTTGCCTTCTTTAGTCTATGAGCTGGGCTGTCTATGGATCAGAAAATCTTTGTGCCAGTACAATTCAGCAAGAACTGGAATTTTGGACATCACCACTGTGTTTCTTTCAGGGCATGCCTCTCTGCCCAGGAGACAGGATGATTCTGAAGCCAGATGCTAGTCTAAAGGGCTGGGGAGTCCACAATCTGAAGAAACAACAGCAAGACCATTGGAGCGCAAACTCCCCAAGTATCTTGAATTGAAGAAAGCCTTTTCTAGCATTACAAGGATTTCAAGATCTTCAAGGGGGGCTGAGTGAGGTTGACAATAAGACAGTAGTAGCCTACATTGCCTGACAAGGGGACACCAAAAGTCTTTTCCTGTTTACATCTTGCAAAGAAACTTTTCGCGGGGCAGGGAACTACTTGCAGTCAATTAAGGTTGGTGTTTTTGCCAGGACATATGAGAGTATATGGAAGAAATTTGTTTTGTTTGCTCAGCAAAAGATTTCTTTCAAGTGTTCCCTGCTTTAGCCAATATCCAGGACATTTAACATTCAGCGCTAGAGGTTGGTCTGGCATACAACTCCATTTAAGGTACAGATTATTATACCTTATCATTCACAGGCTGCAGACGGGTGCAAAAGCCAGTGACCAGATGCTTCTTGCAGGTGACTATATATGACCTTGAGGGAAATCCTTGTTCCCTCTGTGGGATTTAGGCTTGGATCTGAGAGCACCCTTTGCTCTAATGGTTTAACTTCCATTGAAATACCTCACAGTAAAAACTAGTTTATGTGACAGAACCTACTTTAGACAAAAGGATGTTGAAGATTGCCACACTTTCCTCCAAGGGCCCTTTGATGTCTTTTCCAGAATTAGGGATATGTCTATCTCCAAAGTTCAACTCTAAGGTGGTATCCAATTTCCAAGAAAACAGGGAAGTAGTCTCTCCGAGTTTTCACACGAGAGTCACTGAGTGCACAGAAAGAAGACTTCAGTTCCTTACACATGGTCAAGTTACTAGCAGTGTACTTGGTCAAAAGAGGAAAGTGGACAATCTTTTCACTTAGCCAACATGTCCTGAAGAATCATCCACTGTTGGATTACCAGGGTGATTAGATTGACAGGTAGGAAGTAGGTCTTTCTGCTCTGAAACAATTGCAAACTTATTTAACTAAAGGGGTGGCAGCCTTTGGGTCAAGTTATGCCAGGATTGCTTTGAAGATATATGTAAGATGGCTAGCTTGAAGGTCTTGTGTGGCTTTCATTCAACCTTACAAACGAAATATGCAGTCAGCAAATTTGGGACAAGAGAGATCAATTCCTTTTGGCTTTAGTAGCGTTTCTTCAATTGTCTTTTCATTTGTTTTCTCTGACCCATTTATTCAGCTATGGTATATCGTGTTGTGTGCTGATGTGAGGTTGGCCAGGAAAATGGAAAATTGTTATCAAATACTTACCATAATTTTCCTTGCCTGGCCCATCCTCACGTCAGCACAGGACTCCCTCCTTAGTGTCATGTCACAAGCTAGTTTATCGAACACGTAATTGGGAGAGGGGCAGTGGTTTATTTAGCTGGGAACAGGTGGTCCCGTGAAGCTCCAGAGGAGGTGTTAACCCGTTGTGTGCTGACGTGAGGATGAGCCAGGAAAGGAAAATTACAGTAAGTATTTGATAACCATTTTCCATTTTCCTGGCCTGACAAGCTGCACGCTCATATACGTGTCTATAAATATATAATTTGGGGGGGGACCCAAACATTTTTTCTTGTATTGTAAAGAAAGAAAATGTTAACCCTGCATAAGCTATGACACCATTCAATATGAAGGTGATATATTGGTTTGAAGTTTCAGCTCCGAAGGACAGACTAGTGATGCAGGAGCCTATCAAAAGACAGTGTCAATTCAATGGGGGGGTTCTTGCAAGGGAATTGGTTATTTTTCTCTGAAAGGACAAAGTGACAGATTCTCTTTCTGATGATCTGAAAATCTAGGATGAAGTGTCTCAAATGTCTCACTGAGAAAGAAAGGTAATGACATACAGTATCTGGCTATCCTCAGACAAGGCACAATGTGATGGAGTATGGAGGGTAATGGAACAGAATTGGAAGGAACAGCTTTGGAATTAGAGGGAAGTGGATGGCATACAGCCATGATCATGTTGCTCTATAATATTTTTTTAAGAACACTGCAGTATCAAAAGGATGCCATATGGCCAACTTTGTTTCACTTACCCAAACGGTATAGTATATGTATTCTGATGCCAGCAGGGCCGGATTTTCTACTAGATACTGTAGGCATGTGCCTACAGGTGCCCTTCCTAGAGGGGCATCCGTCAGTATGAGTTTTGTTTTTCATTTTTTTAGCCGTTTCGCAGTCAGACCAATTCGACGTACGGACCTGACAGGGGTGGAGGTGGTGGCTTCACACCGGGATTGTGTGCAAATCTGACAAGCAGACATCTGGCTGGCAGAGAGAAGTGATCAGACTGCTGTGTTGCTGCCAGATTGCCTCCACACACCCTCGGTACTGGCGCCCCCTACGCGTGCATTCCTGCCATGTTTTTCGGGCTCCGTTTGCCCATCTGTGGGCCGAGACTGACATGACAGGTGATGGCAGATGGAGGGGCGGGAGAACAGCGGACCCATGTCCGATCTCCTTCCCTTCTTGTTGGTGACCCGGAAAGCAACGTGTATGACATCACTTCCGGGTCACCCTATCACTTTCCCCAGTTAGCATAGCCGGCAAGGAATGTGCAATGCAATACATTCAGTGGAGCACAGGGGACACATGCAGGGTCTCCCATTAAAGAGAACCTGTCACCTAAAAATCATCACATAGGGGACTTTTTGCCCCCTATGTGCTGAAAAAAAAAAGTTAAGCAAAAAAAAAAAATGTATTTTGCAAAAAAATAAAGTTACACCCAAGCACATAAAATCCCCCCCCAAACAAAAAAAATTTGAGGCCCCCCCACCCCCACATATACACACTTACAAATGTAAATGCATGCATCGGGGGTGCCTACATGTGAAACCGTTGATTACAATACACATATTACATATTGCCAAGCACGCTGGAGTGAGAGCAATAATTCTAGCAGGAGACCACCTCTGTAACACTAAACTGATGACCTATAGAAAATATAGGGTACTAAAGTTTGTTGCCATTTCACAGACACACAAAAATTTAAGGTTTGACGTGTCAGTTATCTATTTACTCAGTGCAACCTCGTCTTTTATATTTTACCAAAAATCTGGGTAGTTTATTGCATTTGTTTGCGTTAAAATTCACTTTAGTGTGTTTGTTAATGATATTTTGCATGTCCTACATTTCTGCGGTATTTATCAAATAAAAAAAAAAAAAGCGGTCGCTTCACAATTCTCTGCCTATAGACTCCTGAGATGTAAATCCCCTGGATGCCAGTCTTCTGCTTAATTTGATAGGAGTCTCCTTTAAAGTTACCAGGAGGAAGCATTAAAGAGTTGCAACCCTAAAAAAAAAGAGAGATCCTGTTCCTTTAAAGCTGGTTAAACAACTTAGTGCTTGTGCTGTTTAATCTGTCCCTCTCTATGCTGTAAAAAAACCTGGCTGGTCCTGCATGTGCCTGTGTCCCTCTATGTAAAATGATTGCGATAATCAAGACTGCCGATCCATGATACTGTGGTCATTTTATGTGCCTCCATCATCCCCTGGTGTCTCCTCTCTCCCCCCTCTTCCCCTCCCTACCTGCCTGTCAGCTCCTGTATGTGAACAATCTCCTCTTCGCCCCTTCCCTCCTGCCTCTATTAGTAGCTGGGCGGGAAGTCAGAGTAGGATTGCTGCCAGCCACTCTATTATACCAAGGTATACTACACAGTGTAAAAGTATGTTTAAAATGATGCTGCTAAATAGCTTCTTCCAGATCATCTCTGTGCGGTCACGTGACCTCCCGCTGTTCTCCTCCCCCAATCTAAGGGCTACTGTAGGAGGGGCTGAGCAGATAGCACAGCAGTCACATGACCTCCTGCCTCTATTAGTAGCTGGGCGGGAAGTCAGAGTAGGATTGCTGCCAGCCACTCTGTTATACCAAGGTATACTACACAGTGTAAAAGTATGTTTAAAATGATGCTGCTAAATAGCTTCTTTCAGATCACCTCTGTGCGGTCACGTGACCTCCCGCTGCTCTCCTCCCCCAATCTAAGGGCTACTGTAGGAGGGGCTGAGCAGATAGCACAGCAGTCACATGACCTCCTGGCTGATGTCAGAGGGGGATCTCGGCCCCTCCTGCTGTAGCCTTTAGATCGGGGGAAGAGAGCGGCGGGAGGTCACGTGACCGCACAGAGGCGATTTGAAAGAAGGTATTTAGCGGAATCATTTTAAACAAACATATACACTGTGTAGTATGCCTTGGTATGACAAAGGCGCTGCCAGTAATCCTACTCTGACTTTACAACCACTTTAGGCTCTAAATTCTATACAAAGCCAAAATATTTTATTAATGCATTTTAGATAGAAAGGTTAGACCTCTAGTAGATTTTTATGGCTTTCTCTGTCTCCACAGGGGAAATTAACCAGTTCCATTTGTCCTGTAGACCATCGTCAGTAATTTTACAGTTGTCACTGGAACAAGTAGTAAGGGGATAGTTTTTAATCAGGACAAGGGTTCCAGTGACAGCTGTCCAAGAGGGAATTTCATTTCACTTCTAGTTCTGTGTGTATGCCACAAATTAAAGAGAACTCTCTCTAGTAGGACACAGACATTAAGAGAAAGGCAGGGGTTTTAACCATTCTCTCCTCTATTCAAGGCAAAAAAATATATATATTGGTTTTAGACATGCTCTAACTGATGTCAACAACTTCCACGCTGACTTGCTTTTGAGTTAATCTATTCAGAATCTAAATTAATTTTGTGGAAGTCTTTTCATGACCCTCATGGGGCCTTTTTACCCCTTTGTCAACAGCAGGACGTGTTTTACTTCATTGCTTACAGCTCATAAATTCTGTTGTAGTTATTTCAATAGGATGTCAGTAACATGCCTTTGAGTCACATTTCATCCCTACATCCAGAACTGTCTGATTTTTGATAGAAATCATTAAGAAGATCAAAACAAACACAGAAATAGATCTCTCTGCTCTGTTTTGCAGACATAATTGCAATCAGTTGGATCAGCCATGGCCGTACACCACTCCATGACATTTTTATTCCTACATAACAGAACTACTTCATTCACATCAATTCGGGGGTCATGTAACGGCATTCTCAATTTGTACATACAGTATATATGAAATTAAAATCAAATGGTTTTATTGTTTACAAAGAATGCTAGAGCCAACACATTAAAAAGCATATTGACTGGCAATCCTGCCACTGCAAAGTACAACTCCATTGTCCTACAACCCTATAGTGTAATATATTGAGAAAGAGGTACTTCTTGGGCAATGCAGTGTAATTATCTAAACGTCAACTAGTGAAGGTTGGACTATCCCCATCCCTAATGTTGAGAAACAAGAGAACAACCCCCTGAAAGGGACTTTCAATCGGGAAGACCAACTCATCGAAGAAGGAAAAAAGTATATAATAAATGCCTAAATGGACAAAATATGATGACAACAAAGAGTGCCACACACAGGATTTAGGGTCCTGTTCTGCCCCCTGTGTGTGGCAGACCAGTGGTCTTTTATGTTCACTCTTTGTTGTTATCATATTTTGTCCATTTAGGCATTGGGTACAACTTACGCTGTTCCCTCTTGCCATCTTTGTACATATGTCTAATGTTGGCTTTACTTTGTGTTATATTTGTGAATACCCATACATTTTTTAATTGTATCAATAAATGCTGATTGTTTTATTATATACTTTTTTCCTTCTTCGATAAGTTGGTCTTCCCGATTGAAAGTCCCATTCAGGGGGTTGTTCTCTTGTTTCTATAGTGTAATGTATTGTTGAAATCATCATCCAAAAAGTGAGCCCATGACTTTTTTAATTTCCAGATATGTTCTATACCCCTATCACATTTATGCCTTACAGTCCATCTAATAGTGGTTCAGTTTAATGAGTTCCTATTGCCATGACACACAAGCATTGAAATAAAACCTGGAGAGAAAAGTATTATCTGAATAGCTATTATTAGCAAACATCAAATACATCACAACATTTTTTTTTACTATCCTGCATTCAACAAATGCTACAGTGTGCTAACTTTCACCTACCTTTCCTCCTGCTTTAAAAGCCTTGCTATTAGCCCATCACAGTGATAGGTAGCCTCATTAGATAATAGTGAGGCTCAGAAGGTGAGGGAGGTCAGGGAAATTCTCTCCACCCCAAAAACATTATCACCACCAGGGTAAATAGGGATTTTGGGCTATCATGCCACCAAAAAGCAAAACTGAGTCTATTTTATGTTTTTTTTTTTATTGTTTTAATATTTATCTTTTCCAAAGCCTTTAGAAGGGTCTTGTGACACTTCAGAATCATTTTCCTCACACTGACATGTTAAAGTGGTTGTAAACCTCAGACATGAAATATGAACAAAACATATCCCTCTGTAGTGTTACTTGTCTTACTTAAGAGCGCTAAGTGTCATTTCTGTCTGCTGCTTTGTTCCTCTATCAGAATGAGTCACTTCTGACAAATTTTCCTGACACCAAGAGAAAAATGCTGGCAGGAGAGGGAACAGCTGATTGACAGCCTCAGCTCTGTTTCCGTGTGTTGTGTGGAGGGGGTGTGTCTATTTTCTCCAATCAGTTCTCAGAGCTCTCCTCAGTGAGCTCTGCAGAGTGCAACTTCATCTCTCTGCCCCCTTTTTTCTAAACTCTTAATTGAGCTTTAGAAAATCAGAACTTTGAACAGATGTAGAAAATAGAAGAATGAGATAGACAAGTACAACTTATGTAAGAGGATTTGTTTCATCTCAGTGTATCACTTCCCTGGGTGTATGGAAGGGTGTATGTAAGGGTTCACAACCACTTTAACATCCATAAAGTGTCTTACAGATGACTGCTCAGAAAAGGGTTAATATGGATATGGGTACCTAATCATAACTGGAGAAAATTATGCGGCAATAGGATTTTCTTGGTACCATCAAAGGACAATAATACATTGTTTTAAATTTTACTAGCAATGACATACAGAATTATTGCATACAGAATGAAAATTAAGTTTAAATCCCCATTGATGGCTCCTACACCCTACCACATGAGCTACCTCTCCTTGAGAAGCTACTCCAGGAATATAGTGTTGGTGTGGGCCGGGTTCTAAACATGTTTTGCGGTTATTTGCTTTTTCAGGAGAATATAAAGGGAGTAAACACTGAAATGCAAATAAAGAGGCATAACAATGTGTTATTGTCCTTTGACTGTACCAAGAAAATCCTGCTGCCCCATAATTTTCTCCAATTTTCTCTATCCATAAAGTGTGAATGGAGGGCAATGTTTTGAAGCTCCATAAAGGAACAGGGCCATGTCGCTCTTCACTTATAGTATGTGCTAACTCGTTCAGGTTAATATGGAGTTTCCCTGTTTTTTCAACTTGGAATCAATCCAATGCCCATCCTCATTTATATATAAAATGGCAAATAGTTTATTTATTTAAATACTTTTTTTTATCATCTATCCCAGTAGTCCATAGGTATCGCCTAATACCAATATCTTGTGTGATTTCCAGACTGATAATGACACAAACAGGAGGAGTTAGGCTCCATTTTCAAGGATGAGTATCTACAGGGAGGAAGTGGAGCCTCTCTTCTTGGGGTTTTCTTTGATTGACTGGTTGCTACAGCAATAGGGCAGGAACTTCCGCTGATGCCGCCATTGTTATAGCAATGTGTCAGGCCAGAAGAGTGCCGTGCAGTGACATTACTGCAAGGCGCAAGATCGGGAGGTGCATGCTGGGTAGCCATCTGCACCGAATCCCGGAAATGAATACAAGAGGGCTTCAGATGCCCACAGCAGAGATGGACCCTGCCTGCTTCCGAGATCAGGTTAGTTTTAAACAATTTAAACATTAAATAAAAGGACAACATTAATGTCATTATCTAAATGTTGCATTTGAATTAGACATAATTACAGCAGAGTAGTTAAAAAAACAAAAAATGATTTCGGGGACTGTAACTCTGCTTTAAGTGACGCTAACTGTCCTTCAACCTATAACACTGAAGCTATTTTGTGGGGAAGAAGAAATTCTGCAGGGAACAGACCTAGATTAAAGGTATGTATTTCAGTCAGACCTGTTTGTTTCCAACACTTGGGGGAACTTTTTAAAGAAATAACAAATTAAACTGGAGGTGGGTTTTAAAACCTGATAAGGGTTTTAAGCATTTTCCACTTTATCCAAGTGTAAAAATAAAAACATAGACTAAACCTTGAAGCCAGGGGTCAAAACAACAGCAAGTCAACTAACATTCACCAGCTAAGGTCAACAGTGGTGGCCCCTTATATTTCTCTCATGGCAGGTCTACTTTCATTCTCATCAAGCACAGCATTGTCTTCCAGAGCTTTCTCATAGTATCATGTAACAGATAGACATCTCATTTGAAAGCTAAGGAAGCAAACGGTAAAAGCCATAACATTTTGTAACCTCAATGAAATTTAACTTTCATGCATTAAAAATTGAGAACATTTTTATAATTATTAAAAACCACTTCATTCTCATTCTGCGGACTTCCTTTTTGTGAATTTCATTGTTCCGCTGTTACGTTTCCTTGCAGAGAGAAGAGTCGACTTTAAACGGGCATTTTAAAGTCATTTACAAATAGTTTATGATCAAGCATAGTCACTATACAAGAACGTATCTTGAAAACCTAGCTAGTCAGATAAGCATAATTTAGAAATCTTTAATGGGTTCACCCCAATTAGCCTTTAATTAAATAGCTCATTAAAAACTGATTTGAATACTGCTTTAGAAGAAATCCTTCTTCAACTATTGTGACAGAACAGGAAGTTAATGAAGTTAAAATTAAACACATTTTTGGAACAACCTGAAAGTCACAGAGATACACGAGGCCGTGCGGATATTCTGGTTGTACAGCAAGCTGTGGCTTAGCAACGTGACAAACGCAACAATAAAAGCAAAATTGCCTAATTAATATTTGTGATGGCATCAATTTTCTCAATTAAGAAGAAAACAGGGTCATATAATTTGATTTATAGGCACAGGTGATTTTGGTGGAGTACTGTTATTATTCTAGTGGAATGGACAGGTAGCCCACTCTGTTTTATAAATTAAGGGCAATGCCCAAAAAGTGTTTGCTTGAATGATGGGTGGGCTAATCAGTTATTGGGGAGCATAGTCAAGCTGGAGCTTTTTAGGACCATTTAAAGGAAGCCTGTGCTTTTAGGAAGGTACCACATATCATTGCAAATTTCTAAAAAATCTATGTCCCTGACTGCCATCAAGGTTGGAGTTTTGAATAGTCAATGTAGAACATGGTCTAGAGGCAGCATTTAGCCACGCACATATCATGTTACTGGTTGTCAGTAAATCATTCTTGTTCCCAAAGCAGTCTTGTTGCTGAGTTAAGAAATTTTAATTTCGTCCAGCCTTTAAGAGAAGAAGATTTATACCTACCTTTCTGGCAGGCCATGTGTAATTTTTTTCTCTTGAAGAGCATCAAGTGTTGCTATCTGAAACATTCAGAGCTTTTGAATACCATGTCCTCAGCTAGCTGCTGTAGTTCCTCCTAAAGACCCCTATATCCCTACAAAAACACAATACTGACACAAGGGCTATTGGGAGAACCATAGTGCACAGTGATGGAAGCACTATTCATCACACCCAAAAGTATCAGGATATCAGCAGTTCTTGAAGATCTTCAAAAGAGCGAAGATTTACAGTTATTCTAAAGGCAGAATTTTTTTTTCACCTTAATGCATTCTATGCAACACCTCCCCCCCAGCCCCCCTAATACTTACCTGAGCCCTATATCAATACAAAGCTGTGCATTAGAGCAGTGGCTTTCCCGGGTCTCTCTCTCCTCAGTGGCTCACACAGAAGTTGGAACCATCGGCTCCCGTTGCTGTCAATCACACTCAAAGAGATAATGAGGAAAGAGTGGGAGGCAGGGCCAAGCAGCGTGCTGTGTGTGAATGGCCATTCACAGGAGCGTGGCTTGGGAGTGAGTCTACTTGAGAGCACCCATGGCAAGAGGCTTGCTTTTGAGGGCACTTGGTAGGGGGAGGAACCAGGACCACCGACAGGGGATCCAAAAAAGAAGAGGATTGGGGTGGCTCTGTGCAAAACCATTCCACAAAGCAGGTAAGTATGACATGTTTGTTTGTGTTTTTAATTACAACCTTTACAATCACTTTAAAACATTGCCCACCAGACTGTTAGTATAGAGCTTCCTCTTTTACAGGTTGGGTCTCTATGAAGTTTTCTTTTAACACAGTGACAGGGATGCTTTACTGCCATACTTTGGCCAAAATGTTTTTTTTTTATGTTTTGGATAGAGCAGGGAATATTCAGAGCCTCTGTCAAATTTTCATTACCGCTTATGTTCCTAGTTTGGATATTTCCTCTCCGCTCCTATAAAGATGAGAAGAGATGGTAAATCTCTCCAATGAGGACCTAAATAAAAACACATTTTAACATGGAAAACATGAAACCCCCTATACATGGACATTGATTTTTTAAATTTTCATTTTTTTGGGGGGGAGGGGGGGCAATCCCATGCTTCCAACTTTCTCATCTAAGCAAGGATACTCAGCCTACTAGAAGGTTTCCGGGAAATCTCCACCACACTGTGCATGTCCTGGGCAATTTCCACCACACTGTGGATGTCCTGGGAAGTCTCTACCACACTGTGCATGTCCTGGCCAATCTCCTCCATACTGAGCATGTCCTGGGCAATCTGCACCACACTGTGCATGACCTGGGCAATCTCCACCACACTGTGCATGTCCTGGGCAATCTGCACCACACTGTGCATGTCCTGGGAAGTCTCTACCATACTGTGCATGTCCTGGGCAATTTCCACCACACTGTGCATGTCCTGGGAAGTCTCTACCATACTGTGCATGTCCTGGGCAATTTCCACCACACTGTGCATGTCCTGGGCAATCTCCACCACAATGTGCATGTGGCACGGTGCATCATCAGGGGACTGGCTGCAAGAACCTGGAAGTGACAGCTGACCCCCTGATGACATACAAAGAGAAGATGGTGGTGCTTGACCCAGATTGCGGCAATGGAGCAGCGGAATACACCAAACAACAACAAATTTGCTGAGTGTTTTTTGATGACAACCGAGCAGACAAACATTGTACACGGGCGGGGGGGGGGGTGAAGTTTCTCAGCAGAAGGTACATTTTATGATACTGTATATACACCCTTTCTAACAACATATGGTGATCTATTCTTTTTATGTTGTTTTATTGAAAAACTCTAGTAAGTAAAAGAAGTGCCACTGAAAAAAAAAATTTGGATTGATATTTCTCAGAATTCAAAGTATTTTTTATGTTTTTCTTTTTGTTATAAAATAGTGTTATAGTTTTACTTAATGTTCTTATTTTAAACAATAATTTTTACATATCATCTTTTACACTCAATGTCTATTATTTTATTTCTATCTTTACAGAGCAATGTCTTTATTTTGATCTGCCAGTAAAATGTATTGTAATCCTATCATCTTTTCTCCCTTGTGCATTCATATTTACAAACTGTAAAAAAAAAAATCTTACGTGCAGTAATGAAATTTGTTGTACAGGACATTCAAATTGAAATGTTACCCTGTCTGAACTCACAGAAAGGAATAAAGCAAACAAGAGAGATCTATTGTATTATAAAGACTGTAGGCGCAGCTCAGATGAACTGTGTGTTTAGAGGGAAGACATTAAACCCAACTTTTTGTTTCATTTTGGACAAAGTGGGAATGGTTTATAACCTGCTTCCACATTTTATTGATGGCTGTGTGCCCATTTGGGGGATTTCTCCTCACTTTCTGAGTCCAGAATACATGCTGTCTGCGTCTGGGCACACCACATCCTCATGCACCCACACCAATGCGGCCATTAAATTAGGAGCCTTATCCATGCAACTGCTGCATTCCAATTGACATGAATGGAACTGCCTGCATGGGCATGTCATGGAACACCTGTGCATCCCAATGTGAGCAAACACGGTTCTTGCACAGGAATATGCCAAAGTACACCCATGTGAACAAGGCCTTGTAAGGTTGTAAATGCTGAGATTTGTCTTCCTGTCCTACAAACCACCCATCATACTGGCAGGAAGTGGGGAGATTGTTTCCTCACTTCCTGTTTTGTCCAAGGCCCTCAAATTGTTGTATGCTTCAGTACACCCGTGTGAACGAGGTCCAAGAGTTCTAATCATTCACCACTGTGCAAATTGAAAAAAAAAAAGTTTGATTGGAGCTGGGATTCAATTTTAGGTATATTTCAAGGTTTGTTGTTTGTTACCTTGCAAGAGTTGTGATACAAACTTTATAAATTGATATAGAAGAATCCGCGCATATGAATCAGTACAAAAATGAATAAGGTCTCAGTGTTAAAGAAGCCGCTATACGTAATATCCTACACTTGGACATAAAGACATATAAATCAGAACATGTACAGCGCTAATAAATCAGCTAAAAGTCCATATATGAAGAAAAAGCAGAGAAGAAAAGGTCCCAGCCTCCGTGCAAGAAACAGAGCGCTCTTGTGTCACACATCACCATCTGCACTAAGCTCTTACCCCAGAGTGTGTGACCCCCTGGGTAAGAGCGGTCAATCACACTTATTTAAATCAAGGAGGATGAGATGAATGCTGTTTGCCTTTTCAGGTACTGCAGATACGACCGTTCACCGTTAAACACACTTGTTCAAAAGCAGCTCTCCCACAGTTGTCTTCCCACAAGATGTGAATACTCCCAGCGAGCCACCACATGTAAGTAAAAAGGCTTCACATAGAGTAGTAATGCAATGTCCTGATGCTGATGTAGGAAGTCCGTGGGCCCAAAGACTGTGCAATCATTCCAATGATGAACATCTACTCAAGGGTCAAAGCTGAGCTACCTCTCTCCTGGGTGCCAGATGCATGAAATCCAATGGGGTTTTTTTTTTTTTTAGATGCTGTAATTGGCTTCAAAAAAGGGTGGGCTCTGCGCCCCAAGCCCATCCAGTCGTGTGACAATAGCGAATTAATATTCCCTGATTCTCTTCCAGGCCAATCAAGAAGCAGGTCCTGAGACCTGATTGGCCGAGAGGAGAAGAGACCGTATTGGCCACCGAGGAGGAGATGCAGTGGGAATCCGCAGAGCAGGAGATGCGGGGGAAGCCTCCGAATCCACCCGCAACCTAGATAAGGTAAGTGCGAGGCTGGTGGTCAGATGAACGGTCTAGCAATGGGGTGGGTTGTGTGTTGTATTGCCAATCAATGGGGGTGTATTCTAACTGATGGACAGACAGACGGAAAGATGGGGTTTGACTAAGGGACCAACCAAATGGGGGGGACAAGTGGTTTGTCTGCCGTCCCCCCAAAAATGGAGCACCAGCCACCACTGACTTTAACATTGGATAGTTAGTACAGTGGCTTCGACCTGAGCTGTCAGTTTTTTCTTGATCAGCCCACTGGGTTGAATGGAAAAAAAATAGTAGCGTGTACTAGGCTTTAGACCTAGTGCTTTCAGTAATGTTGCAGACCTGGTCAGATAAATCCCTCCATTTGTCTGTAATGCAAGTCTATGTGAAAACAATTGAACGGAGGAGGTGTGGCTGTTACTTAGCTCAGCCAGCACAGGGCACTGAAGTGTGAGGGCAGAAAATAGCGTCACAAAAATTTTTATTGGGATTTTATAAGATAGACCAACACAAAGTGGCACATAATTAGTAAATAGAGTCCACCTGTGTGCAATTTAATCTCAGTATAAATACAGCTGCTCTGTGAAGCCCTCAGAGGTTTGCTAGGAAACCTTAGTGAACACACAGCATCATGAAGGCCAAGGAACACACCAGACAGGGCAGGGATAAAGTTGTGTAGAAGTTTAAAGCAGGGTTAGGTTATAAAAAAATATCCCAACTTTTGAACATCTCACAGAGCACTGTTCAATCCATCGTCCAAAATTGGAAAGGGTATGGCACAACTGCAAACCTACCAAGACATGGCTGTCCACCTAAACTGACAGGCCTGGCAAGGAGAGCATTAACCAAAGAAGCAGTCAAGAGGCCCATGTTAACTCTGGAGGAGCTGCAGAGATCCACAGCTCAGGTGGGAGAATCTGTCCACAGGACAACTATTAGTCACGCACTCCACAAGTCTGGCCTTTATGGAAGAGTGGCAAGAAGAAAGCCACTGTTGAAAGAAAGCCATAAGAAGTCCCTTTTGCCATTTGTGAGAAGTCATGTGGGAGACACAGAAAACATGTGGAAGAAGGTGCTCTGGTCAGATGAGACCAAAATTGAACTTTTTGGCATAAAAGCAAAATGCTATGTGGCAGAAAACTAAGACTGCACATCACCCTGAACACACCATCCCCACCGTGAAACATGGTGGTGGCAGCATCATGTTGTGGGGATGCTTTTCTTCAGCGGGGACAGGGAAGCTGGTCAGAGTTTAAGAGCCTCATCGTTCACTAGGTAGGCCGGAAATCTCCATATTCTAAGATTGGTTTGTGATGTGAGGCCAGATAGTTGTAGGGATATAGGAGCGTGGTCCTATATCGCAATATCATGAATGATCGGGTCAGTGGCAAAAGGGAGCATAAGAGAGTTGAGAAATAGTCCATTCTAGAGAGAGAGTTGTGTGGGGATGAGATAAAGGAGAAGTCCCTGCCCTCGGGGTGAGCCAATCTCCAAAAATCTGTCAGACTGAGGCTTTCTACCCAGTGGGATAGGTGAGTGGAGGTTTTGGTGGGAGTGATGCTGCTGCCGGGCCCCTCGGCCAATCTATCTTTGTGTGTGTTAAACACAGAGTTAAAGTCTCCTTCTATTATGTGAGGCAAATGGGTATGTGGTGCTATATGAGCGGTGAGGGTTTGGAAAAAGAGTTGGGTCGGCGAGTTTTGGGCATAAACCGTCATTAATGCCCATTCCCTATTAAATGTTTTCAGTCTAATAGTGAGGAGGCGTCCTTCTTCGCATGGGATGAAAGAATTTCTCATGGGAGATTTCTATTGATCAGGATAAGGACCCCAGCTTTGCCCTTGACTGCAGGCGAACCAAGAACCTGTCTTACCCAGGGTTTCTGCATTCAAACAAAGTCTGCGCTATTTGGGTGGGTCTCCTGGAGAACTGCAAGATCAGCCTTAAGGCGTTTTAGGTGACGTAAGATTGACATTCTCTTGTTATGTGACCTGAGTCCCTTTACGTTACAAGAAATTAGTTTCATGAAAGTGTAGTCTTTATGGGGAATTTATTTGCTTGATGTGTGGTGTTATGACAGTAAGTGAAGGAAAGAGGATGGAGTTGATGGGTTGGGGAAAAGAGCTAGGATGGAAAAAGAGCCAATATGGAAAATAGTTGGTACAATCAAGAACAAAAAACATACCCAATGGAGCCTGGACTTCACTTTTTTCCTCATATGACACCTAATGCTTTGAATAGTGTTACCGAGAGATGCTGTCTTGCTCGCCAGCGGTAGGTGACCAAACCGCCAGCCCCGGAGGGGTCCTGGGGAGTAGAATGTAGTAAATCCCTTCATCACATTGGTGAGGGTTTCCGAGAGAGCAATTGAGCCGTTGAGAGAGCAATTGGTAGAGAGCCACGCAGATATGCTGGAATGCTTTGCACCTTTTGGAGACCTCTTGCGAGTAATCTGCAAAGAGGAGCAGTTTGTTCCTGTGCAATTGTAAAGCTTTGGAGTTGCAAAAAGATTTAAGGATCTTTACTCTGTCAGCGTAATTGAGATAGTGCACAATTACCTGTCTGGGAGTGCATCTGTCATTGAATGGTGCCCCCAGCGATGAGCTCTTTCCACTGTGCATGGGGATGTTAGGCCCAATGCATGGGGAATATGGGAGGCACATTTATCATTGAGGGAATCTGTATTAAAAGATTCTGGAAGGCCCACAATCCGTAGATTGTTCCTTCTGGAATGATTTTCTAAGTCGTCTAATTTGTCTAATATATATTGTTGTGCCTTCTTGTGCTGCTGTGAGCTTGTAAAGGAGGCTTGGGCTTCATCCTGGAGCTCTGATACACGGCCTTCTAATTCAGTGATTCTCTTGTCCTGTTCTCCCAGCTCCCTGCTTAACTGGGAGATGCCTGAAGCTATTGCCCTGTCAACGGCTGCCGTTATGGTGGGGGAGAGCAGGGTGGCCACAGCCTGTGCGAGGTCCGTGTATTGATCCTTGGCTAGGAGGGGAGGAGGAGATGTGGCTGGTGTTCAGGCAGAGATGTGAGGAGCGGGTCCTGCAGAAGCAGCTCCATCCACCATATTGGGAAATCAGTGTTCTGTGGGGGAGCAACTCCGGGGGGTCCGTGACCAGTTATTTGTCCATCGGTTGGCAGGGGGGATGTAGGTGGCCGGGTGGCGGGGTCTCTCACCATCCGCTGGTCATCTGTGCCGGTTCTTTAGGCTGGAATATTGGAGCCGCCGTTCCATGCTCCTTTCACATGAGGCGCTGGAACCAGAAGTAATCTGCGACTCCAGTGGATACTTTAACGTGTCCTTAGTAGCACCTCTGCTGTTCTCCTGCTCCTTCGTGCTGGTCAGAGCCAAATACAGGGCAATCTTAGAAAAAAAAACTGTTAGAGTCTGCAAAAGACTTGAGGCTAGGGTGGAGGTTCACCTTCCAGCAGGACAATGACCCTAAACATACAGCCAGAGCTACAAGGGAATGGTTTAGATCAAAGCATATTCATGTGTTAGAATGGCCCAAAGTCCAGACCTAAATACAATTGAGAATCTGTGGCAAGACTTGAAAAATTGCTGTTTACAGATGTCCTCCATCCAATCTGACAGGGGTTGAGCTAGTTTGCAAAGGAGAATGGGCAAATATTTCACTCTCTAGATTTGCAAAAGGAGGTTCTACAAAGTATAGACGCCGCACTTTTCACATATTTATTTGTAAAATATTTTGAAAACCATTTATCATTTTGCTTCCAATTCACAATTATGTGCCACTTTGTGTTGGTCTATCACATAAAATCCCAATAAAATACATTTACATTTTTGGTTGTAACATGACAAAATGTGGAAAATTTCAAGGGGTATGAATACTTTTTCAAGGCACTGTACCTGTTTGATGCTGCTGAGCCCCATAGAAATGTTTGTCCTTCCTGTAGCTTATTGTCCAGATGTTTGTGCAGGCGCAGTTCAGTCTTATAGATGTCTAAGACACCAGAAGACAGAATTGTTCCTATTTGTGTAGCAGCCCTATAGGAGTATATAGGACTGAACTGCACATTGAACATTAAACCAAGAAGCCAGGGGAGTAATGTAAACATTTCTATGGGCATCGGTAGGTATAGAGAGGGGTGGGTTACATTTGCTTAGGGGGTGGTGAGGGCAAAAGGGTAAGGAAACTTTGGTTGAAAAATGTTTTACACTTTAAACTTAAATGCTATTAGCTCATAGGGCTGGTGCTCTTTTTCTTTTTGGCCATGGTCTTTAGGTGTCCACTGATATTTGAATCTGCTCAGCTTTTGGGAACACCATCTCTTACATCCTTAACAAAATATAGCTTGTCTCAGGCCAACAAATATACATCATGGTTTACCTATCCCTGCTCCAAAACCTATTACCGCTTACACCATTTTCCATATCCATCTTATGATCTTGAAAAGTTGTCAAAAAGAAAATCCATATTGTAATAAGGTAGCTATAGTCACCTTATGACTGATGAGAATGAAAGCTGGCTCTTGGCCTAAAGCAGTGTGTCGTCTTCTCCTTGTGACAAAAATAAAGATGAATTTGCTCTTCTTCATATCATCTTTGCTCTGATGTCATATTATAATGCAATATAAATTTAAAGTGTTCATTGCGTAAGGTTTTCTATCCCTGCTTAAAAGCTTGAGTGATCTACAAATCAAATAATTGCTGTATATTCATATTGTCTTGGAAGAGTTCTCTAATTAAACATGGGCATCCATGTGTCAAGTTTGTTGTAATTTAAGATTTTTTAACCACTTGCCAACAAGGCTTTTTCTGGCACTTTTTTGTTTACAAGTTTAAATCAGTAGTTTTTGCTAGAAAATTACTTAAACCCCCAAATGTTATACAAAAAAAAAAGAAACACACAATAGTTACCTGAATTCTTTTATAATGTGAAAAATGATGTTACACTGAGTAAACAGATACCTAACATGTCACGCTTTAAAATTGCGACAATTGCGACAATCTACAGTACTTAAAAATCTCCATAGGCAACACTTTAAACGCCTTAACAGAGGAGATCTAGAACTAGAATTATTGCTCTCACCCTAAAGTTTGGGGGGATACCTCACATGTGTGGTTTGAATACCATTTTTATATAAGTGCGAGAGGGATGGGGGCTCTTTAATTTTTTAAAAAATTATTATTATTCAGGCATGGTTCACACATGTGTGGCCGCAGGTTCGTGCCTAGGGCCCAGTGCGTTCCTGTGCACCAGTTCAGGTGTGAATCAGGTCCGAATCTTAGCCTGAATTTGCACCTGAACTGGATCCAAGGACCCTTTTCCAATCTGGACTGTGTTCGCCTCGGACATGTGTTAACCAGCTCCATTGACAGCCTGTCACATTTGCCTGTCATGCGATCTGGATGCGTGAACCCGACCTTATTTTACTTTTTAATTTTTATTTTTACACTGTCCGTTTAATTATTATTATTATTATACAGGATTTATATAGCGCCGACAGTTTGCGAAGCGCTTTAAAATATATATTTTTTATCACTTTTTTTCCTACTACAAGGAATGTAATCATCCCTTAAGAATGACTGGTCCTCTTTGTGGAGAGATCTGGGGTCAAAAAGACCCCAAATCTCTTATTTACCTTTAAAAGCAAAAGATCAAAAAACTTTTTTTTTTGTACTTTCGTTTTAAAAAAAAAAGATTTTCCTCCAGCCTGGACTGGAAGTGCCATCGTGATGTTGCTCCAAGGCCATAGACTCTTTGATCGGCTATGGGAGCAGCTAGCGGCATCGTTGGGTCGTTTCTCCAGCAGAAACGGTAAGCCCGAGAAACACCCCCCTCCCAATGCTTCAGAAACCGTTCCAGTGGATTATGAGCCGTTTGGACCGGTTTAATGAGAAAGCCAGCCGCCTGAAGAAAAAACGGTATTCGGGCTGTGGCTGATATCTTCAGCCATAATCCCGGTAAACCACTTGCATAACGCAATGCATACAGTATATACTTTACGTATTGTGGTCGGCAAGTGATTAAATTTAATTGTGCAACAGTTTTCCCATGTAAGTCTGAGCATTCATAGTTGCAGACCTTGGTGTGATGAAGACGAGGAACGTTTTTTTTTTTTTTTTCTGAATAATTAAATGTAAAATGTGGTATTGTTTGGAAATGTTACTGTCTGCACAGTTAACAGGATTAGTCGGATTTGTTCGGGAACTCCGAGGGAAGCATTGTTTTGTGTTTTTGTGTAACGTTCTTTTTTGATTAACAAACAGCTCCTGTCCTAACATAAAAGTCCTAGGTTGTTTCCGGGGAAATGGAAATGAGAAATGCTGGACGGTGGCTGCTAGACTTCTTAATGCTGGATGTGATGATGACTGAATTACATTACCCATTGCCAGGGCTGGAGCCAGGATTAAGGTGTATTTTTTTATGTTTTGGAAGGGTTAGAATTTCTGTTGGATTTTTATTGCTCAGAGAATACAAAACACATGTGAGGTGCTGGATCTTTTACTATTGGGTTCTAATAATACTAAGGTCAAATCTGTTTCATGTAACTCAGTGGGGTTGATTTACTAATAGCAAATAGACTGTGCACTTTGCAAGTGCAGACCACCAATCCTACCTATGTGCCACTGAAAATAAATAAATTATATCACCAATCCATTAAACTAAAAATTAAAATTAAATTTAAATACAAATTATATGCTGCCACTTCATGAAATGTAAATAAATAAAAAAAATCAACAAATTAATAACAGGTAAACAGCAGTGCAATGAATTAAAAAATGTGCATCATACAAAGTGACACAATCAGAATGAAAATGAAGCTATAACCCATGTGCCTAAAGCAATATAAATCATAACTATACAAATGTATATAACACCCAGTGCTAAATATAGTGCATACAAAATCAAATGAAAAAAAATCCCAAAAAGTCCAAGTGGAGCTTAAATTTTCAATGCTTGCCAAAAAATATATAGCCACTTCAAGTAGTCTTCACAACACACCATGTGAAAAAGTGCCACCACTTTATTGTTAGATGTAAACTCACCAAATTGATTCACCTCACATTCCCCTAGACGAAATTGTGATAACGAAACGTGTCGGGACGTGGCTATATGGCAACCGGAAGTGAGCAATCACGGTCAACCGGAAGTGACTTTTCGGCAGTGATGAACAGTCGGGTGGGATTACACTCACCAAGCGTGGTATCAATTGGGACTGGCTTATGACAGTGGTGTGGCATTGCTACTATTTTACAATGCTTTTTTAACTTGGAAGGTATGTGAGTGGAATGTTTGTTGGTTTGGTTTTAAATAAAGCATTTGTTAAAATATATTGCACTATCGGTGCTCTATTTTTATCTTCCCCTGTATGAGCATTCTGTTTGTGGTCACCTCACTAGAGCTGGAGATTGCCGCTGATGGAGTTATTAACCCTTTGATTAAACAAGTGCATTTGCCAAGCATGAGAATGTGAGGTTCACATCTAATGGGGAAGTGGTGGCACTTTTTCACACGATGTGGTGTGAAGTGGATATTCACCGAATGCTATATATTTTTTGGCAAGTACTGAAAATTTGAGCTCCACATGGACTAATCATGGGCACAGAATGCACTCTGTAGTGCTCAGTGCATTACAGGGTGTTCATTGGGGAGAACATCCGACGAACACCCTGCAAATCTGGGTGTTCGGCGAACACAAGCATGAGTTTGGGCCAACCATTTGCTCATCCCTAATTGTTTTTAAGTCCTGAGGAAGTAGTAGGCCAAGACCTCAGAAACACGTTGACCTTTTTTTACCTTGTGCTAATCCAGTCTAAAGCAAATAAAGATCTTCGTTGACTCTATCACTATTGGTGTGGCATTCTCAATATATCCTGTACTTCTGAGGTTTTTATTGCTGCCTGTTTTTCCTCTGTGGAGATTTCCCCTCCCTCAATTTGTCCTGGCGACCATTGTCCTTGTGACAAAAGTTATGGAAAGTCTAACTTTATAAATTTGTCCCCAGGACCGATGAGAGGAGATCCAAAACTAAAATGAAAAGTTAGGGAGATTCCCATGATATAACCAGAATTCTCAGTATCAGCCAGAAGCCCTTCTTATGCGACTTCTGTAGTCATTTTACTGTCATATTCATAACTGCTAGAGTTAGCCCAGATAGCAAAGATAACTTGCCACAAATTTGTGACAGTGCTGAAATGTAAGTCTTGTTAATTCGCTGCATTTTCACTGGCAAGTTGTACACTTGCAGAGCACTTGAAGCACAAGTTCTAGTTGACACTTTTCCTAATTCAGCCACAGTGACCCCTGTGGTGGGATCACTATTGCACAACATAACTGAACCAGAACGTGCAGCAGACTTGTAGAATATTTGCAAAGAAGGTTGATCTGGAGTCATGCAATGTGGACTTGCTACAATTCTGCAACAAACTTGTGAAGCCTGGTGAGTCCAGCAAAAGCTTAAGCCTAGTACACATGCAGGGCCGCTGATAGGGGAGGGACCAACAGTCCTCTTGTAGGGGGCCCGAGCACACATTAGGGCCCACACACCCCCCTCCCTGTGTTGGTCCCACACCTCACACTGGCTCTAATGTTAGCTGTGCTCCAGAGTTTGTTATTTCTGTAACTTTGTTTCTCTCCCTCTTTCTGACATAGAGACTGCCCAACTAGTATATTTTTTCATCTCATCTTCAGTTTTAGTTTTATCTTTTAGATAAAACTAACTCAATTGTATCTTTTAGATTTAGCAGGAATTCTGTGGGTTATGATGTATTTGTGTCTGCTAATAACTTTATAGTATTTTTAGCAAAATATAGCTTTAATATTTTCTTAAGGGGGGGGCCTGTCAGGTAGTCTGTACGGGGCCCCGTGATTTCTATCAGCAGCCCTGTACATGGGCTGAATGTTGGACGACATTCGGCCCATGTGTATGGCAGCCAGTCCGACAGAAGCCGGCCATTTGGCCAGCTTCTTTTGGATGAGCATACTGGAAAACTAGCAGTTTACCTCCTGCCAATCAGACAATGGCTGAGAGCCCTGACCAGAGTGTTTTGGCGGGGGGTGCCCCCCTGTCAGATCACTGCACTAACATTGGATTGTTAGTACAGCGACTCCAACCGGAGCTGTCAGTAAAAAGAAACTAGTGGTGTTTATCCAGCTTTAGCAAGTCATTTTCAAACTTGCAGCTCAATTGCTTGCTATCTGGGAGGTTAGTACAGCTAAACAGCAGCTCTAGGAGCCAATCAGTCAATATGGTGACAATGAGCATACCAATATGGGGAAGGAAGCAGAGTGACAGAGAGATAATCTCATGACCATGCTGCTTCTCCTTTTACTTTCAGGTCACAGCCTGGGGGGATCCATGACAGCCTGGGGGTCAAAGATTGAATTATACTGGCCATCATACTGAGAACATGCAATATAGTTCCAAATGGATAAAGCAGTGTACTAAACATTAATATTTATTTGAACATAATGTTAAAACTATTTGTACAACCATTTGGTATCATTGCACAGCTATATGTAGCATTTGATCAACACCACACTCATACTTCTGACATGTTTCGCCGTATTCAGCTTCTTCAAAAGGAAAACGTGATAGGTTCACTGATAAGGCAAAAAACAAAATGCATAATAGACAAAGTATAATACATTCATATTAGAGCTTCATAACATACATACAATGAAAAAACAGCACAAAACCGATCAGGAGACTGCACCTCTTAGATTGACATCAGTTACCCCAAAATGTTCCCTACCTCCAAATGTTGCACCTTGTGGTAGGGCTAAAACCAGAGCGAAAAATGATAGGAGTCTGTCCACATGGTATCCACATCTGATAATAAGCATATGTCAATAGAGTGAAGACCTAGG
This sequence comes from Glandirana rugosa, assembly GCA_018402905.1. NCBI lineage: Eukaryota > Metazoa > Chordata > Amphibia > Anura > Ranidae > Glandirana > Glandirana rugosa. The sequence goes on from BLSH010030828.1 coordinate 114,103, forward strand.
TAGACCTGTAATTCAACAATATTCTACTAGTTTATTCTGTTTTGTATATTTGTCTGTTTGGGGTGACTCCCCTGGCTTATTGATTTTGTTTTTTTTGCCTTATTAGTGAACCCATAACGCTTTCCTTTGAAGAAGCCAAATTCGGCAAAACATTTTGGAAGTGTAAACGTGGTGTCGATAAAATGCTAAATATATCTGAGCATTGATACCAAATGGTTGTACAAATGGTTATAACATTGTGTTCAAATAAATATTATTGTTTTTTTTTTTTTTTTAATTAAATAATTTTATTTGTACTATGTGACCAAGCACCTATAAAGTCCCGTATCCCCTCCACCTTTGACATTTCCAAAAAATTGGGTTGTTGGTGCCATGATTATTGTTTTCCTGGTCATGTCCACATCATTTTTTGAAAGCTATGGACTAAATGTGAATATTGCAAAAGCTACATTTTATCTTTGTGTAGCGCTACCCCCGCAAGGGTCACTGTAATATACGGGTCTTCTGTCCCACTCCAGTGATGACTCACCCTCACCTGGATCCAAGTAACACCAATACACCGTTTAAACTTTTAGCTGGGCTTTATTAGCAATAAGCCCCGGAAAGAGATAAACTGATTAACAGGATACCAATATTAACTGCAATGATATATTACAACCTTTCAGCAAGTTAAACAGGATTGGTGTTCGTTCGCTTTAACCGCCAGTGACTGGCCTTGCCTGAACTGCACTGAGCGAGTGGTGAACGATACTGTCAGTTGCAGAGTACAAAAAATAATGTTCAACAATTACCCAGAAGTGATATTACTGACCATAAGAGCCTATCTAGGGGGGCGTGACCTGCGTATGGAGCTGTGAGGACGCACCTGAGGGGAGCTCCGTGGCCATCCTCACTTATTTACTCCATTAACACCAATATTTTAGCAAAACTCGACCCGACAAGCATGGGTAAGAGAACGGGAAAGTCCCTACCTCCGAAAGGGACCCCCTCTAGCTCAATCAAGAGATTCCTGGCCGCCGAACCGGACGATTCACTCGCGGGAGACGGACTAGGCAGCTCGCCACATGGAGGTAGCCCCGCCTCTCGTCTTTTGCCAGCACATAGGCATGCATCGCCTGCCTCCTCCGGAGGATCGGACGGAGAAGAATCATCTCAGCACCAACTCGACGTCGCGTCCCTGGTGAGCGGGCTTCCAACCAAGTCAGAGCTAGCTTCTATGCTACATGGCCTGGAAAAAGCTATCAAGAAGGAGGTTTCAGCGGTACGGAAAGATCTTTCACAGGTACTAGTACGCGTGGAAGAATCCGAACAACTCCTTGACCGCCACGCCGCGGCCATCAGATCTCTACAGGCCACGACGCGCAGCCTGATTCTAGCCCAGAGAATGGCGTTATACCGGATCGAGGACCAAGAAAACCGGAACCGCCGGAACAATATAAGGATCAGAGGCCTTCCGGAGGCTACCAAGGACGAGGACCTTCTGCCCTCCATAAGAGGTGTGTTAAACAAACTACTAGGCAATGAAGCGGACTTTCCACTAAAGATTGATCGTGTCCACCGCGCCCTTCGACCGCGCAATCTGCCTTCCGAGACTCCGAGAGATATCATCTGCCGGGTCCACTACTTCGAAGAGAAAGACCGCATCAACAAGAAGGCCAGAGAGGCAGCCTTTCTCGATTTTGATGGCGCTACCCTCTCCTTCTTTCCAGACCTAGCGCGCGAAACACTCGATCGGCGCAGGGCGCTCAAACCCCTCACGGAGAAGCTGAGAAACAACGGCATCAATTACAGGTGGGGTTTCCCGGCTTGTCTCATAGCCAATCATGATGGAAAGACGGCTGTCCTTCGTTTCCCGGAGGACCTAGAAAGATTTTGCCTAGACGTCAACATCACCCCCCCGGACCTCCCTGGCTGGAATGAAGATATCCCGGTTCTCCCAACACAACAAGAAGAACAGTGCCAGAAAGTCTCCCATGGTCGTCGCTCCAACTCCTCGGGCCTCCCTGTGTGAGACACAACACCCCGGAGTTCGGATAAGTATGCTGTTTCAACTATGCTTATATGACTCATCACCCCTTCCAAACTGCTGTTTTTTCAAGTTTGGTCTTCTTTTCCCTTTTTATCTTGTGTTTTGATGTTTTACTTTTTTTTTTTTTTTTTGACTTTTTCATTTTTGGTGCCAATATCCCCTTCACTCATCTGTTTATTTGTCGGTGGGCACCTACCAACATGATAGCTCCCTGGCCCGGGGTTGACACTCTACTAACTGAGCTTGGATCCATGGCCGTTTTCCTCTATGGAACTGACCCGCACTAGTTGGCCACAATGGTCTGTTTGACTTTGTTTCTAATGATTACGCCATTATATCATTGGCCCGGGGCTCCCCGCATGTCCCTGTTCGGGATACAACACCCCCATGACTTATTTGAGAACGGCGTCCCATGGGACCTCTGGCTCCCCTGCCCACTATCATGGTGTGGGGGGGGGGGGTCGGGGCTCCTGCGGTACCGCCGTCATATGCACGCCTGCAGTCCGCGTGCTCTGATTGTTTCAGAATTATGGTTTTGACTAATTGTTTATGCTTTTGTCTATTTCTGTTTTCTTTCTTTCTCTCCATATTTCCTTCCCTCCCCCACTTCCCCTCTCCTGTCTCCGGTTCCTCTGTATATTTCATTAGAGAAGGTCGCTCCCTGTGTGAATCCTGATGGCAACACTTCAACTTATCTCCCTCAACGTTCACGGCCTTTGCTCCCCTGGTAGGAGACACAACCTCTTCAGAGAACTTAAACGCCTACAAGGTGAGATCGTATTTCTACAAGAAACCCACATTACACATCATACTAACGTGAAACTATACTCTCCCACATACCCTACCTGGTTTTATGGCCTATCCAAAGTTAGAAGGTCTAAGGGAGTTGCCATCAGGTTTCACAGGGATACCGCCTTTTTGACAGAAGAGGTTCTCGCAGATGATTGTGGTAGATTTCTCTTTGTAAGGGGAAGCCTGGGTGGTGCACCATATACTTTCGCCACACTATATGCTCCGAACCAAGATCAGGCCTCTTTCATTGCAAACACACTCTCCAAACTCAAGGACTTCGCCCGAGGCTGCATAGTTCTTGGCGGAGACTTTAATCTCGCCCTTGAACCCGTTCTTGACACGTCCCTAGGCTCTTCCTGGGTTCCCAGCAGACGTTTATCCTTTGTCCGTAAGCGCTTGCTGGAGCTACAGCTGATGGACCCTTGGAGAATAGCTCATCCCCAAGTTAAAGATTTTACATTTTTCTCTAACCTTCACCAATCTTACTCCAGAATTGATTATTTTTTCATTACCCATTATCATCTGGGTCTGGTAGCAAACACCAAAATTGAGTCCTCCCCCATTTCTGATCACGCCCCAATTTCCCTAACACTCACTACTCCTTTAGCCCCCACCAAAAAATGCAATTGGAAATTAAATGAAGAGCTCATTACTGGGGACCTGGATAAGGGGGAGGTCGGTGAGGCTCTCAAGTTCTACTTTCAAGAGAATACCATCCCAGGGGTCTCCCCCGGAGTCACCTGGGAGGCTCACAAAGCCCACATAAGAGGCAAACTCATTGAACTTGGCTCAAGGAGAAAGAAAGAGAAGCTTCACCGCCAATCCCAGCTACTCCAGGACATCAATAATCTAGAGCGTAATCATAAATCCCATCAATCCTCTGACATTTTCCGCGAACTCACTTCCAAACGCAATGAACTGAAAGAGCTATTCCACGTGGAGCAGAAATCTAGATACAGAGTTATCTTTCAATGACTTTACGAGTGGGGTGACAAACCAAGTCGTCTCCTTGCCCGTTCGTTGCAGAAGGCCAAAGCTCAATCCTTTATTCCCAAGATCAAAACGGCTAAGGGCTCCCTAGTCCACGACACCACAGACATTGCAAAGGAATTTCATTCCTTTTACCAAAAATTATACCAAGTACAATCTATGACCCCCGACCCTATTGAGAAATCCACTCTGATTAATGAATATTTGACACGTGCTAAACTGCCTGCCCTCCCCTCCAACCTTCTCAAAGAGCTGGAAACTGATCTCACCCTTGCAGAGCTTAAAACAGCCCTGAAAGGTATGGCCAATGGCAAAGCTCCAGACCCAGACGGTTTTACGGTTTCTTACTACAAAACCTTCTCTGATATCCTCCTCCCACATTTGTTGCAATATGCTAATTCCAATTCAAACACACCAACACTTAGACCGGAAACCCTCCATGCCCATATAACTATTATCCCCAAACCAGGAAAGGACCCAAGCCTATGTGGTAGCTATAGGCCAATATCCCTTTTAAACATCGACGCCAAACTCTACGCCAAGATGCTTACACTTAGACTTCTTCCCTTGATTCCTCAGTGGGTGTCCCAAGATCAAACTGGGTTTATCCCCGGCAGAGAGGCGCGTGACAATTTACTTAGGACGCTTTCTCTAATTTCTTACGTGCGCTCAATGTCCCAGCCCACCCTTCTGCTGTCTACAGATGCGGAAAAAGCGTTTGACAGGGTGGACTGGGACTACCTTATGGCGACACTCTTATTTAGGACTAGGACCCACTATGTTATCCCGAATCTCCGCTTTATACCAACACCCCACGGCTCAATTAAAAATCAACGGATCCCTTAGTGCTCCTTTCACCCTACACAACGGTACCCGTCAGGGCTGCCCCCTATCTCCTATCCTTTTCGCTCTTTCCTTAGAACCCTTCCTAGCCTCGGTACACAACAATCCTAGTATACATGGTATAAAAGTAGGTCCCCGTGAGCACAAGTATGCTGCATATGCAGATGATATCCTATTTTATATACAACAACCCCTCATCTCCCTCCCCAATCTAATGGAGGCTTTCAAACTATTCAGCGCAATTTCCAACTTCAAGATTAATTTGTCCAAATCGGAAATTTTGAATATATCCCTCCCGTCCCCCCTAGTGGCATCTCTCAAACCATCCTTTCCCTTTAATTGGCAACATAGTTCCCTAAAATACCTTGGCATTCATCTCACTCCCTCTCTACCTGCCCTGTTCAGATTCAACTAGATTCCCCTCCTAAATTCAATTAAGAAAGACCTCCAAAACTGGACCCAATTAGCCCATTCCTGGTTAGGCAGAATTAGTGTGGTGAAAATGAACATATTGCCTAGAATACTCTTTACCTTCCAAATGATCCCTTTTGGTGTACCCCCAGGCTTCTTCACTACACTCACGTCCATGCTTTGTAAATATATCTGGAATAGGAAAAATCCCAGGGTGGCCAGAAAAATCTTGTATAGGAAAAAAAGAGATGGCGGTCTCGCCCTTCCTGATATTAAGTCTTACTTCCTGGCCATTATACTAGCTAGAATCTCAGACTGGAAACACCACAAGAACTCGAAACTTTGGGTTCAATTGGAATGCGACCTAGCGGGCAGAGATCTGTATACACAAGTATGGATCCCCAAACAGTCCAGACAGTTCTCAAATAGACTCTCCCCTATATCCAAAACAACCCTTGTGCTTTGGGATCGTCTTGGCCTTGCACTTAACTGGACCCATAACTCCCCGCTCCTACCCATTACGGAACATGCTCTTTTACCACCTGGGGATCACACTCAACAATTTTGCATAGGAACTTTGCAATCCCAATTTTTACTTCACCATGTAACTACTCCATCGGGACTTATCCCCTTATCCAATCTAACGGAATCCTCACCTGCCTCTCCACTGGATAAATGGAGGTACTTTCAACTTTCGCAATTTGTCAAATCTCTGCCCAAGCTTCTACGCTCTCTACATGAGCTCACTCCAGTGGAACAGATCCTGTCACATAAGCTACCACCAAGGGGTCTTATTTCCCTACTCTACCAAGCTCTGCGTTCGTCAGCGACAAAACACTGGCCTTCATTCCTCCTGAACTGGGAAAGAGATCTACATCTCACTCTATCTGACAACCAAAAAACCAAAATACTGGAACTAACTCACTCTTCCTCCATCTCCTCAAGAGTGGCGGAGGCTAACTACAAGCTTCTGTCAAGATGGCACTACTCTCCTACTTTCCTACATAGAACGTTCCCCACTATTTCCGAACTGTGCTGGCGTGGATGTGGCGAACCTGCCACACTGGCACACATTTGGTGGACTTGCCCGTCAATCTGCCCGTTTTGGTCCCAAATTCTACATTGGATAGGGAAAATAACAGGAACTGCAATTCCGGAAGATCCCTGTTTAGTATTATTCCATTGTACCAATGAGCCAACAGGACGATACAAGAAAACTATCCTCCCCCACTTACTTAACGCAGCGAAGTCGCTGATCCCCAAACATTGGAAACAATCCACCACTCCCAACATCAAACAATGGCTCTCTGCAGTGGACAATATCTACCACATGGAAGACCTCACTCTTGATTATAGAGGAAAAGCCTCTCTGGCTAATAAGATATGGTCCTGTTGGCTCGCTTTTAAGTATACTATTGCATATTCAGAGCTCATGTCATAATCTTCAACTTATAGTTTTATGTAAGAAAAGTTTAACCAACTCATCCCTTTTTGTCTAGTCTTGACTTTAATCCGGAGACAGGAGATTACCTCCACACTCCCCCCTTTCCCCCTCTCCCTCCCCCACTGTTTCTTTTTCTTCCCTTCTTTTTCCCCCTTCTCTCTGCTTCACTCTCCTTCACCGGCGTTTTTTCCTTTACAATATATGACTGTGTCTGTTCACATATATATGTCTGATACTATTACTGAAGACACATACTCTGTTTTTTGTTTTATTTCAATAAAACTTATTGAACAAAAAAAAAAATGTTGAGTTGGCCCACCCTTTGCGGCTGTGGCAGCTTCGGCTCTTCTGGGGGGGCTGTCCGCAGGGTTTGGGAGTGTTCTATGGAAATGTTTGACCATTCTTCCAGAAGCAAATTTGTGAGGTCAGGCACTGATGTTGGATGAGGAGGCCTGGTTCGCAGTCTCCATTCTAATTCATCCCAAAGGTGTTCTATCGGATTGAGGTCAGGACTCTGTGCAGGCCAATCAAGTTCCTCCACCCCAAACTCGCTCATCTATGTCTTTATGGAACTTGCTTTGTGCACTGGTCCAAATTATTTGGTGGAGGGGGGATTATGGTATTGGGTTTTTCAGGGGTTGGGCTTGGCCCCTTAGTTCCAGTGAAGGGAACGCTTAAGGCTTCAGCATACCAAGACATTTTGGGCAATTTCATGCTCCCAACTTTGTGGGAACAGTTTGGGGATGGCCCCTTCCTGTTCCAACATGACTGAGCACCAGTGCACAGGGGTAGGTTCATGGGGACTCCTGGATCTTGTGGACGGCCTTCCCGGAGGGGTTGAGGCTGTTGTAGCTGAGAGGGGTGGGCCAATTCAACATTGAACCCTTCGCACTAAGGATACCAATAAAGTTCACGTGCGTTTAAAAAAAAAAAAAAATAAGAGCCTATCTAGATCTTGTAGGTTCTAGCTTACCTCTGGCCAGTGGGAATTCTATTCACACAGAGTCTGTCAGCGTTGGGGCCCTTAAAATCCTGTGTTGAGTACTCAGCCTTTTGTGAAGCAATACTTGTAATCCACAAGATGAAAGGGGTATCTTTGCAAAGTGTCACAGGGTAACATAGGTTAACAGATGTGGTAATCCTCCTTCAGATAGAGCTGCATTAGTGTTAAATAGGATCTAGCAGGATTAACCACTTCAGCCCCGGAAGGATTTCCCAGGTTAGGACCAGAGCACTTTTTGCGATTCGGCACTGCACCGCTTTAACTGACAATTGCGCGGTCGTGCGACGTTGTGCCCAAACAAAATTTGCATCCTTTTTTCCCAAAAATAGAGCTTTCTTTTGGCGGTATTTTGCAAAAAAAAAAAACAAAACAAATTTCTTACATTTTGCTAAAATACAAATCCAAAAAAAAATAAAAAAACATTTTTTTTCATCGGTTTTTAGCCGATTTATATTCTTTCTCATATTTTTGGTAAAAAAAAAAAAAATTGCAATCTGTGTTTATTGATTGGCTTGCGCAAAAGTGGCTGCGTTTATGGATGATGAGAATTCATTTCTGGGGTTTTTATTTTTTTTTTTACTAGTAATGGCGACGATCTGCGATTTTTAGCGGTACTGCGATATTGCAGCGGACATGTCGGACCATCTTGACACTTTTTTGGGACCAATGACATTTATACAGCGATCAGAAATGTAAATGTCCACTGATTACTGTATACATGTCATTGGCAGTGAAGGGGTTAACCTGCAGGGGGAGATCTAGGGGTTAACTGTGTTTCCTAGGCGTGTTCTAACTGTGGGGGGACTGGGCTACCATGTGCATAAGAGCTCTAACTGATCCCAGTGACAGGGATCAGTAGATCTCCTATGCCCCCACTAACAGAGCAGGGAGCCGCCGTGTTTACATCGGCAGTTCCCCGTTCTTTGGCTGTGGCCTCTCATCGTGGCTCGCCGGCGGACATCGGGTCCGCCCGAGCCGCGGGCACACTCCTCAGGAGTACGGCGGCCGTGCGCGCGCCCCCTAGCAACCACCTGCAGATCGCCACTTTTTTGCGGAGATTCACGGTACACGTCCACACTGCCGCCGTGAATATACGGTAGGCGGCGTGGAAGTGGTTAAGCCAGATCCCCTCACACAAGGATGGCATAAGATCTCTCACCATTAGATGTACCTGATATATCTTCCTTTCAGTGATTGGTAGATTGATCACTGTCTCAGCCGACTGGATAGTGATGGAAGCAATGCAGGCCACATAATCTTTCAACAGGAGGATGATGATGACGATTGCTGCAGTACTGAAATCCGTCTCTTCATCTGCCTGCACTGTTAGCACATCTTCAAAGTCAGGCAAAAATAAGGCAGAATAATACACTGCAATCTCCACTCTCAAATCTGCACCTCCCTTTAGTCACTGACAGAATCCCAGGCTCTGGCAGATGGCACAGGAGGCAAACAAGATGGCCCCTTCCCCTGTCTCTCTTTCTCTCCTCCCCTCTCAAAAAATGGCCTGACCACCCAATCACAGCTCTCCTAGGCTGCTATCCAATCATGTTCTTCCTTGCCTTTGTTGTTAGGGGTGGGCTTCCTTCTTAGCTACAGCAGTAACCAATAGAGTCTCTCCTCTAGTTTCTTTGAGGTAAAAGTTTAGGAAGAAAAATGCAATGTTTTAGAGAGCAATACTTTGCATATATTACAGAAGCAATACTAAGCTGGTGCTACATCTAAATAGGCTAATTATTTTTGCCTGGAGTCTGCTTTAACCACATCAGCCCGTGAAGGATTTACCCACTTCCTGACCAGGCCATTTTTTGCAATACAGCACTGCATTGCTTTAACTGACAATTGCGCGGTCATGCAACGTTATACCCAAACAAAATTGATGTCCTTTTTTCCCCACAAATAGAGCTTTCTTTTGGTAGTATTTGATCGCCCCTGCGGTTTTATTTTTTGTACAAAAAAAGACTGACAATTTTGAAAAAAAAACATTTTTGTTACTTTCTGCTATAATACATATCCACAAAAAAATGAAAAAAACAAATGTACTCATCAGTTTAGGCCGATTTATATTCTTCGACATATTTTTGGTAAAAAAATCGCAATATACGTATATAGATTGGTTTGCACAAAAGTTATTGTGTCTACAAATTATGGGATTGATTTAGGGACTTTTATTTTTTTTATTATTATTTTTACTGGCAATGGCGGCCATCTGCGATTTTTAGCAGGACTGCGACATTGCGGCGGACAAATCTGACCCCAAATTACACTATTTGAGACCAGTGACATTTTACATTGATCAGTGCTATATAAATGCACTGATCAATCTATAAATGGCACTGGCAGGGAGGGGGTTAACAGTAGGTGGCGATCAAGGGGTTCAGTGTGTTCCCTAGGTGTGTTCTAACTGTAGGGGGGATGGGCTGCCAGGAACATGACAGAGACCGTTGTTCCCGATCACTGACAGACATGTCATCTGGCAGAATGGGGATCGGCCTTGTTTACATAGGCAGATCCCCGTTCTGCCTCTGTGCACCGCGATTGCGGGTCACCAGTGGACATGGAGCTGCCAGGAACATGACAGTGACCGTTGTTCCCGATCACTGACAGACATGTCATCTGGCAGAATGGGGATCGGCCTTGTTTACATAGGCAGATCCCCATTCTGCCTCTGTACACCGCGATTGCGGGTCACCAGTGGACATGGAGTCCGCTGGAGCCACGGGTGCACTCCCGCAGCGCGCAATGTGCACCCGCTATATCACATGCGTGGACTGATGTACGGGTATGGCGGTTCATGCTATCCAGCCACCTTGCCACAGTATATATGCAGCGGGTGGTCGAGAAGAGGTTAATGCAATACATCTGAAAAAACCAACCTACTAATGTAAATGTTACCCCAAAAGCCACTTTTAGTTAAACACTGCAATAACAACTCAAAATATGCACTCACCGAAATTACATTATACTTTGTATTGACATTTCTTTTTTTTTTTGGAAAATTATTTTTTTTATGTTTTCAATAACATATATAGCGTTCAATACAACATTCAAGGACCACTCACCACAGTACAATGAGCCACCCCAAAAAATAAAACAAAACATATATTTATTACATAGAAAAAAGTGCATAGCAGTGGAACATGTACATTGCCTGTCTATTGACATTTCTGACTGTTTCTTCTCATGGTTAGTCAATGAACCAATGAGAAGCCCCATAACGTTTTATATAGATAACCATTAGGCAGCATGACAGAAGCTATAATACTCTGGAATCTGCATAGGGGTCTTGAGAGTAGTAAATGTCCAATCATGAAATAATGTGAATGGCCAGCTTATTGGAAAACATAACAAATATCCTACTGTTAATAATAACAGGAATCTGATCAAGCTGACCTGCTTGCTAACACACTACATGGTTTATTTCACACGTTTACAGCTATGCTCCATCCCTGTAGACCCTCTGTAAAACAGAGGTCAAAGCAGAAAACACTTTTACATAAAACTGATCTTTTTCACTGGTATGTCTGAAAAACATAAAAAGACAATTGGTCCTCTTTCTATAGCAGAGGACACCAAGATGTGAGATTAATCTGTAGGTCAGATTTGTTGCTCATTGTAGGCTATTAAAAGGCAATGTTATTGGCTTACATATGCAGAACCATGCAAACAATGTTACTTCCGACATTCCCAGGTTACATTGGCTAGACACTGGAGGTGACATCATAAGTTACAATATGACTCGAGGAAAACCTACAGTGTACCTTTAAACCCTTGGAGTTGGCACCTGATAACCCCTTAAGGGGTGTAGAATGCAAGTGGGGCTGGGCTTATGGTCATATGACCGCCATGATTGGCTGTCACGGTGGTCACCTGATCGGAAAGCTCCTGATCGCAAGCAGCAATCAAGAAATTTCAGTTAGCTGCTGGTAACTACGCCAGGAGCGCGCAGGGCGCACACTCATGGCACTCTTGCGTGCAAATATGCAAGCTGCTTGCTGTGGGGGTACTTGGCAGGAGGGAGGGGCCAGAGGAAGATTTGGGCTGCTCTGTGCAAAATCACTGCACAGAACAGGGAAGTATAACATGTTCGTTATTTTTAAACAAATAAAACAAGACTTTAAAGTGTTACTAAACCCACAACAGTAAAATCAGTCTGTATATGCAGCATAGCATGCTTGTTATACTCACTGTGGACCTTGAGGGGTTAATCCTCAGCATTGTTTAAAAAAAGGCTGTTTTATCCTGTATGCACAGATTCTTCCCTCCTGCACTCTCAATCTAAGCAAGTTCATATAATACACAGCAGGGTGGTAAAGCTGCACATGCGCAGTTTGGTCTCTTATGCTGGAGAGTACATTTCCTGTTTCAGTTGAACTGTCCAGGTTACATGATATTGACATGACACATGTTGGCGTGTATACAGGCTGTAGTGGAAATCTCCTCCTATTTGAACACACAGCTATGGACAAACTGCAGGTTATCAGGAAACCATGGTATACAGCTCATCTCAAAAGATATATAGTGGCAGTATTTTAATGTAAAAAGAAGATTTATAAGCTGTGGGCACTGTGGGGGGGGGGGGGCAGATGAACTATTTTCATATTACTGGGTTTAGTAACATTTTAATATCACTTTAAGCAATACCCTAAAAATGTGCCTTTTGTCTTGAATTCCTCCTGAAAACAGCAGTGCCCTTCCTGCTATGTGAGTGTGCCGTACCTTGAATAATGTTAGTTGTACCTTTTGTCATGAATTTCTCCTGCAAAAAAATCAGTGTGCTTTCTGCTATGTGAGTGTGCCTAGGCACTCCTGTACCTACAGCCTAATAGTTGTATATCTGCAGTGTGAGATATTTTGAAATCATTATTTAGTTTTACTATACATATATTTAAACATACAAAAACCACAAATATAGTATTTTTCCCAAGCGGCGGGTCCCCGCCCCAGTCAGTGGC
>BLSH010030828.1:126579-151742 GCA_018402905.1 Glandirana rugosa
ATAGTGGAAATCTCCTCCTACCTGAATACGCAGCACTGGGCAGGGGGCAGATGAACTATTTTCATATTACTGGGTTTAGTAACATTTTAATATCACTTTAAGCAATACCCTAAAAATGTGCCTTTTGTCTTGAATTCCTCCTGAAAACAGCAGTGCCCTTCCTGCTATGTGAGTGTGCCGTACCTTGAATAATGTTAGTTGTACCTTTTGTCATGAATTTCTCCTGCAAAAAAATCAGTGTGCTTTCTGCTATGTGAGTGTGCCTAGGCACTCCTGTACCTACAGCCTAATAGTTGTATATCTGCAGTGTGAGATATTTTGAAATCATTATTTAGTTTTACTATACATATATTTAAACATACAAAAACCACAAATATAGTATTTTTCCCAAGCGGCGGGTCCCCGCCCCAGTCAGTGGCTGTCTTCCCTGGCGTGGTCCGTCACAGCAGCTTTCGGCTCCGGGGAGCAGTTTACAAGCCCAGTGTGGTGAGCTTCAGCTGCGACCATAAACCGCCCAACCTGCCTAGCTTCTCTCTCCATCCCGGCAGTCACATTCTGGAGTTCACATGCCTACCAACACCTGGCCGTTTTTCCTCTTATCCGGATGCCATTTTTGCCGTCCTCCAGTCCATCCTACCCGCCAGCTTGGAGCTCCCACACCTATACACAGCACCTACAGACGCTGCTCGCAAGTTACCTTGATGTAAGTGGATATTTTTAATAAAGTATAGCTGTTTTTATCTACATTGACCTGGCGCCCTTACCTTACTTTCCATGCTTTTTCCATTAAAATTGTCACCATTTGTAAACTTAAAGTCATACTAAAGCTAAAATAGTGACACTATGCTCAGGTATGAACAAGCCCCAAAAATTTTGGGGAAATCCTGATGTTGAACATTGAAGCTCTTCTAATGAAGCATCAAATTATGCTTTAAATCAGTTAGGTGTGAATGGGTCCTTAAAGTGCAGGTGCATACCATTGGCCTATCACAACTCGATGGCAGCTGAAGACTTCCAGTACATATCTGCTCCAAATCCAGCAAGCAAAACAAAAAGTGGCATACTTATAAAGTAGAGTGCACATGAACAGAGCAGTTCATAGAACAGTACAACACAAAAAGTTGCTCAGCACACTTTCCAGCTAACCAACAAAAGAACCCACATTATTTCAACAATTTGCACTAAAATATAGGTTTTAGTTTCATACATTTGCAGTTGTGTGTGACAGCTATACTGCCTCGCCAAGACCCCTCTACGAAATGTGGTCCCTGACGCTAGTCTAAGGGTCCATTTGCATTTGAAGAAAAGTGCAAGAAGCATTGCCTCTGGGATTTTCAAGGAGGTCACAACACGACTGTACATACAAATGTAGCAGGTCGAGCCCCTGCCACTGTTTGAAATGGTGGTCTGGGCCAGGTTTTCGGGAAAACATGCTCACTAATGGCTCAGGTGTGCACTGCATTTATGTTAGAGCCAGAGTTAGAGGTCAGTGGCCGCACCCTTTCAAGGGGTTCAGTGTATGAAGGGAGCTGTGAGTTGCACATCGCACCATACTGTCCTGGTCAGGACAGAACAAGGCCCACGTCTGTGAGTATACATGGAAAAGCATGCTCATTGACTAATAGTGCCATCATCCCTAGTGGTAAACCAAGAAATAAAACCCTCAAGGGTGAGACTATATCGGCACTAAATGATATAAATTATAACAATGTGGTAAAAACAATAAGTTTATTGGTACATATAGAAGTAGTAGAACATGGTACAAAAGGATAACATTTAATAAATGACATGCCACAGATGGAATATGGTACAATACAGGCTCCTAACGCGTTTCTGGATTTTCCTTCATCAGCGGTAGCCATGAATGACCACTGTAGGTCATCTTCCAATTGAGCAAATAGATGAAAAAGGATGCAAAAATCACCATCACCAGCCGCAGCCAGGGCGGTCAGGAATGCATCCAGGAAAAAGGCCTGCAACAGTTCAATCGTGGGGGCCAGGGAAGGGGCCCATCCACAAGGTGCTGCCCACTCTCCTGAACGTAAACTGGATATTGAACGTGCTTCCAGAAAGCTATCTGTGCAGTAGGCCACTCAAGTAGTGCATGTGCTGTCAGTGCGTGGGGCTCAAAACATGCTCCACAAAGGAGCAAATGTAATGCACTGAAATGATTTTAACAATAATGGCCCAATTACAACAGCACATCCACAGTGAGAGATGGTCAGTCCCTGCCTTAATGTTCAGGGGCCCTCTTTCCACCGCTTGGCTTATCCAACCTCTACAGACCATCCACTGTTTTCTCCCCAGCCTGCTCCAGCCTTCTCATATAACTCCCAGGGGCTGCCACTCACCGACACCGTTGGATCCTTTAATGAGTCTTCTATGTAGCCTTTCTGCTGCTCTCCTGCTCCCTTGTGCCTCTCCAGGAACCAATTACTCTTCCTGGCTGCCCCCGAGCCCCCAGGCCTCAAGGTCACCCCCCAGACTGGGAGCTCCCTTCCCAGGTGAGGCCTCCACAGCACCTCTGCTACATCTCCCTCTTCCACCCAACATGCTCCTCCTCCTGCTGGCAGATCACTTTATTTAAGGAGGCCTGCCCCCTGCCAATCCAGACTGTGGATTGGTCAGGGCTCCTTGTCATGCATCAGAAAGTAACACCTCCTCATCCATCCCCTTTTCCAGAGCTTTCCAGCTCAATAAGGGAGGAGTATACAAGGAGTGTTCCTTCCTGCAATCTCCAGCTCTCCCTGAGCCACTCCCCAGCCCAGATCAAACAATCAGGCCTGCACTTACTGTCAGGCCTGACTAGATTTTACCTCTCCTAACAAAACTCAATACATATCACTATGGATCATAGATGTGCAGCCAAAAATATGCAGCAACTGCATGATGCTATCATGTCACACCAAAATCTCTGAGGAACCTTGTTGAATCTATGCCACACAGAATTCAGGCAGTTTTGAAGGTAAAAGGGAGTCCAGTCCAGTACTAGCAAGGTGTACCTAACTGCGGCAGCTGGTGTATGAGTGGCGCTTGGGAGCCGCCTCCCCGCCGGCTAAAGAGAAAAAAAAAAAGTCAGCCCTGCCCCCCTGCAGGAGGCGCCAGTACATTGAGTTTCTTTTTTTTTTTTTGGCTCCTTGGCTGTCACCTGACAGCCAAGTAGTGAGCCTATTGGTTGGCCATTAAAGCCTATGTGGGTGCGCTTGAACAGGCGCACACACATAGGCTGATTGGCTGTCCTGAGCCTGTGGCTCAGTGTAATTGGATGCGGGGCCGGGGGGAGGGACACTGTGGCAGTGGACGTGACTCCCGCTCCCACAGAGACCATGACCGCCCGGTGAGACGAGGGGGGGACAGCCTGCTCTCTGCATGCCGAATCTCTGCAAACTCAGCCTGCTTCTCTACATGCCGAATCTCTGCAGACTCACAGCCCGCTTCTCCGCATGCTGAACTCTGAAACGATCTTGCCTGCCTCTTGGATGGGGTAAGTGCTGGGGATTTTCTGCAATGTACCCCACCTGTGATACTGGCTGCATAACTGCCCCCACCTGTGTTATTGGCTGCATAACTGCCCCCACCTGTGTTATTGGCTGCATAACTGCCCCACCTGTGCTATTGGCTGCATAACTGCCCCCACCTGTGTTATTGGCTGCATAACTGCCCCCACCTGTGCTATTGGCTGCATAACTTCCCCCACCTGTGTTACTGGCTGCATAACTGCCCCCACCTGTGTTATTGGCTGCATAAGTGCCCCCACCTGTTATACTGGCTGCAATTTACCCACTCCTGTGATATTGGCTGCAATTTACCCCCATCTGTGATGCTGAGCTCTATACTGTGCTTTGTGATGCTGGGGCTGTATACTGTGCCCTATGATGCTGAGCTGTATACTGTGTCCTGTGATGCTGTGCTGCATACTGTGCCCTTTGATGCTGAGCTGTATACTGTGCCCTATGATGCTGAGCTGTATACTGTGTCCTTTGATGCTGGGGCTCTATACTGTGTCCTTTGATGCTGGGGCTGTATACTGTGCCCTATGATGCTGAGCTGTATACTGTGTCCTGTGATGCTGAGCTGTATACTGTGTCCTGTGATGCTGAGATGTATACTGTGTCCTGTGATGCTGAGCTGTATACCATGTCCTGTGATACTGAGCTGTATACTGTGTCCTGTGATACTGAGCTGTATACTGTGTCCTGTGATGCTGGGGCTGTATACTGTGTCCTCTGATGTGATGCTAAGCTGTATACTGTGTCCTGTGATGCTGAGCTGTATACTCCTGACACAATATGTGGGATACAGGGGACGGAGTGGGTGGATGCTATAAGGGATGGGGCTTATTAGAAGTAGGAGGGGTCAAAGGAAGGACGGGGCTTGGTGCCCCCCATCCTAAAACTTCACCAGCAGCCACTGGTACCTAATAAAGTGGTTGGTGAGTGTAAATGATATTAAACACACTAAGAGCAAACATGTCCATCATAACCCGTGCTCACAGGACGTTTTTGAAAAAATGGGGATTGCAACAAGCCGGTGATCTTAGAGCAATAGTAATATAGACCCATTCAGAGATGCAGACCAGAGCAAGAAGTTGCTATAACCATCCAACAATTTGTTCCTATGCTTTATATCAGGGGTAGGCAACCTGGGGCCCTTCAGCTGTTGCAGAACTACAAGTCCCATCATGCCTCTAGGAGTAATTGTAACTGCCAGCCTTGCAATGCCTCATGGGAAATGCATCTGGAGGACTACTGGTTGCCTACCCCTGCTTTATATACTCATATGCTCCAGTTTCCCGGTTCTCATGTTCCTATATCAGTCCCACAGGGAGCAAGGCTGCCAGCTCCTTTCAATGCATTTAAAAGCCCAGTTTTTACATTTAACTGTTATGTACCTTTAAGAACTTCAGACAACAGCTGCGTATCTCTTAATATGAGTAACCTTTTAGAAATGTGGCTTGTCTATAACAGTACATCGAAAAGTGTTGCATTTAAATAAAGAAGGGGATAAAATAATTGATAAAAAAAGACAGACATTTCTTTCGCAATGGGGGAAAGAAAAAGCTTTTAGCAACTTCGCTTTGTGTTTTTACATTTTGGTTTTGCCTTGCAGCCCAGCTCAGCAAAAGTCATTTTGTTTCTACAGCTGGAAGTCATTACAGGAAGAAATAGTCTTGTACTTTCCTCACAAAAGAGGCAGTCGGCCACGGAGCCATAAAACAGACGATGTTACATATTTCAGCAATCTGACTGTTTTTCTTTGTCTCCTTTCAAATAACACGGGGATGGGTGAAAAAAAATGATGCTGGTTGGAAATGACTAACAAGTAATATACATACTCCGTGTTCAGGCGGTTCCTGCGACTTCCTAGGGAGCTTCTGCCAAAAGCACAGAAAATCAAAATTTTCACACAGGGAGGTTAAACTGTTTGCAACCTCAACGCTGATTTGGAAACATAAAAAAAAAATCATATATGAGAGCCCTTTGTATACAGACACATGTTCATACCGTCCAGATTTCTAGGATGGGAAATTGGGAAGCCTTTAAGGCCAAAACTTTTCGCTATAAGACAAGCCCTTGCCACACCTCTGGTTGTACTTTGGTTGTACGCTAATGGAAAAAACAGACAGACCATCCATACTTTATGTACAGCAGAACATTTATGAACTATTTACAGACTCCTAAAATAGTTATGATAATACAAAAAGGAATAGTGTGAAAACACATCAATTAAAGCTGAACTCCAGATTAAAAGCTAAATATGCAACTGAAATATACACACTATATTACCAAAAGTATTGAGTCGCCTGCCTTTACATGCACGTGAACTTTAATGGCATCCCAGTCTTAGTCCGTAGGGTTCAATATTGAGTTGGCCCACCCTTTGCAGCTATAACAGCTTCAACTCTTCTGGGAAGGCTGTCCATAAGGTTTAGGAGTGTCTATGGGAATGTTTGACTATTCTTCCAGAAGCGCATTTGTGAGGTCAGGCACTGATGTGGACAAGAAGGCCCGGTACTCAGTCTCCACTCTAATTCATCCCAAAGGTGTTCTATTGGGTTGAGGTCAGGACTGGTCAGGACTGTGCAGACCAGTCAAGTTCCTCCACCCCAAACTCGCTCATCTGTGTCTTTATGGACCTTGCTTTGTGTACTGGTCCAAATCATTTGGTGGAGGGGGGATTAATTCATCCCAAATGTGTTCTATCGGGTTCAGGTGCAGGTCAGTCAAGTTCCTTCACCCCAAACTCACTTATCCATGTCTTTATGGACCTTGCTTTGTGCACTGGTCAAAATCATTTGGTGGAGGGGGGATTATGGTGTGGGGTTGTTTTTCAGGGGTTGGACTTGGCAGCTTAGTTCCAGTGAAGGGAACTCTTAAGGTGTCAGCATTAGGGTTGCCACATCATCCCTTTAATCCAGGACACATATGAATTACACAGGTTCTGAGGCCAATTTAATGCAGATAAGGCACCAAGTGAGTTTAATTACCACTTTAACCACTTGCCGACCGTCAACCTGCGACAAAGTGGCTCGATAATGCAAACCGCTGTCATACGATGGCGGCTGCGAGATTGCGCATTTTGAGTGCGCGCCGCCAAAGGCGCGCCCGCGTGCTCACTGTGTTCGGGGGGGCCAGGGAGTGGGTGCGGCGGACTCGATCTCCGCTGGCTACCTGCGATGCCCCCCCAGAATGAAAGAATGGAGGTCCGTGTAAGTAAACACAGACCTCCGTTCTGTGAGAGGGGGAAGGGCTGTGATCACAGCCTTCCTCTACATGGAAGCTGTGATCACTTCCCTTCCCCAGCCAGGGCAGCCCACACACAGTTAGAACACGCCCAGGGAACACAGTTAACCCTTAGAGCGCCCCCCTGCAGGTTAACCCCTTCACTGCCAATGGCATTTACACAGTAATCAGTGCATTTTTATAGCACTGATCGCTGTATAAATGCCAATGTCTGCCCCAATATCGCAGTACCGCTAAAAATCGCAGATCACCGCCATTACTAGTAAAAAATTAAAAAAAATTAAAACCCCAGAAATTAAATTCTCATCATCCGTAAACGCGGCCACTTTTGCGCAAACCAATCAATAAACGCCGATTGTGATTTTTTTTATCACAAATATGAGGAAGAATATAAATCGGCCAAAACCGTTGAAAAAAAATGTTTTTTTGTATTTTTTTTTTGGATTTGTATTTTAGCAAAAAGTAAGAAATTTGGGTTTTTTTGCAAAATTGTCGCTCTTCTTTTGTTTATAGCGGCGATCAGAAATGACGCATCGATGATCAATTACCACCAAAAGAAAGCTCTATTTGTGGGGAAAAAAGGACGCAAATTTTGTTTGGGTACAACATCGCATGTCCGCGCAATTGTCAGTTAAAGCGACGCAATGCCGAATCGCAAAACGTGTTCTGGTCCTAAAGTGTGAAATCCTTCCGGGGCTGAAGTGGTTAATTAACCACAGAACGTGTGTAATTAATGTGTGTCCTGGATTAAAGGGATGATGTGGCAAACCTAGTCAGCATACCAAGACATTTTGGACAATTTCATGCTCCCAACTTTGTGGGAACAGTTTGGGGATGGCCCCTTCCTGTTCCAACATGACTGCACACCAGTGTGCAAAGCAAGGTCCATAAAGACGTGGATGAGTGAGCTCAGGGTGGAGGAACTTGACTGGCTTGCTCTGTGCACTGGTGTGCAGTCATGTTGGAACATCCTAATCTCCGAAAATGACATTTTCATCCGAAAAAAACAAATCAAATCGAACATGACTACAAGAAATAGACAACGTGGGGTTGATTTACTAAAACTGTAGAGTGCAAAATATGGTGCAGCTGTACATGTCAACCAATCAGCTTCTAATTTTAGCTTGTTCAATTAAGCTTTGGCAAAAAAACCTGGAAGCTGATAAATGTTATCCACCCGGGACAGCAGTGCTCTCGCCCGGCTGTATTATAATAGCGGAGGGTGGTTAACAATGGTACTAACACAACTCAGTATATAAAATGATTAACAGAAAGGACTAGGCAGAAGATGACATTTGAAGTCCAGATCAGCATAAGCAGTAGCAAGGCCACCTCAAGTGCAACGGTGAGCAGTAGTAAAGTTTACCAAGTGCCGGTAATGGGTTTGGCTCACCAGTTTTTTTTAAAGCAGTATCCTAATCACAACTACAACCTTTGCAAGCCATCTATCTATGGAACTGCTAGAACAGAAAGAAAATAAAGTAGAAGCCCCATAAAACTAGGAATTCCATGTTTTTTTTTTTTCTCTATACATAAACCACCCTTTTATTCCAAGGACGTTTTGACATTCTTTATCTGTGACTCTTCTTGCCGTATTAGTTATCTTCAGAGAAGTATTTCCACAGTGTTATCCATTTCTGCAGTAGTACGTTACCCCATTGTGAGCTAAAAATTCACAATGTAATGCCAAGCTGTTCGCTTTTCTGAAGAATGGAAACAAAGGCAGCCTTACAAAAAAAAGTTGGCTCAGTGTTTGCTCACAAATTGAACTGTTATTAATATCCGAGCCACATAAAAAGTGAATCACAGCTTTGAAATCGGAGAAGTCTGTTCTGAATTTCATTCCAAACTACACATAACTTTTGTGAATCATTTTCAGAAATGTTTATAAAACAATGAACTGGATCCCCAGCTATATCCCAATCGCCATCAAAGCTTTAGTCTGATGCTAGAGCAGGAGATTGCTTTAAGATAAAGACTTGATGAAATCACTTAAAGGAGAAGTATAGCCAAAGCTTTTTTGGCTATACTTCTTCTATGGACCACAGGAGTGTAGTTCGTTCTGCACTCATGTGACCCATTTTTAGCTGACAGTGGGCCGTTCTTGGCTCAGGTCACTGAGCCAGTCCAGGCTCTGAAAAGATTCCAATCATATGGTCAGGATTCACCCAGCAGCCTGGGCGACACCTGACTCAGCCTCTCAGCAATCAGCTGAGAGCCTGAGCCAGCCCTTCCCACCCTCTCCACAGCCCAGCCCTCCAAGTGAGCAGGGGCAAAGCAGAGAGCCGGTGACTGACAGTCCCGGCTCTCTGCTCAGAGCAGAGGAGGAGAGCTGAGCGATCAGTGGTATTTGATCACTCAGTGCTGAGGCGGCAGAGGAAAGGTGCAGCAATGGATCGATGCTGCATCCACCTAGGTTATTATATATATGGATTGTTTTTCTTTTACAAAGTCCATACTTCTCTTTTAAAATGCATCTTCAGCCCAACCTTTTCTTTTGTTGATATACAAAAAGGGGGGGTTTTTGGGACTTTAAATCAGATACATGGGTTGTAAAGGCATTCGTTTTTATTGAAGCAATTTTCATCAATGTAGCACCATAAACAATCCATACGCATCCTTATACATACATTTTGGGCACCTTGCCTCTATATTTAAAATAATACATATGAACTAGAAACAAATACATATTGCACAGAGTGATGAAAATTTACTTCATGTATAACAAATTGTACAACATAAAACAGCTTGTGTAATAATTGGTACAGCATATATCAGCTCTACGCGTTTCGTGGAGGTTTTTATCCACTCATCAGGAGAATGCACATATTTGGTAACTGTATTTAATAAAAATTTATAAATATTAATTAAAAAAAAAATGTAAAAAGTAATGATGAGAATGAATATATAATTTATCATATTATTTTTTATTTATTTTATTTTTTTAAATTAATATTTATACATTTTTATTAATTACAGTTACCAAATACGTGCATGCTCCTGATGAGTGGATAAAAACCTCCACGAAACGCGTAGAGCTGATATATGCCGTACCAATTATTACACAAGCTGTTTTATGTTACAATTCGTTATACATGGAGTCAATGTATTTGTTTCTAGTTCATATGTATTATTTTAAATATAGAGGCAAGGTGCCCAAAATGTATGTATAAGGATGAGTATGGATTGTTTACGGTGCTACGTTGATGAAAATTGCCTCAATAAAAATGAATGCCTTTACAACCCATGTGTCTCATTTAAAGTCCCAACCCCCCCCCCCTTTTTGTATATCACGCAAGCCAGGATGGAGGCATATGGCCTATGTTACCATTGCCTCATTTAACCGGTTCCCGACCGTGCGCCGTCTTTTCACGGCGGCAGTCGGGGAGCCCTGCGCGAATCGCCGTAAATAAGTGGCGATTCGCATTTGGCCACCAGGGGGCGCGCCTGCCGCACTCCTGGGGAGTGTGCCCGCGGCTCGGGCGGACCCGATGTCAGCCGGTGAGCCGCGATGAGCGGCTACAGGGAAAAGAACGGGGAACCGCCGATGTAAACAAGGCGGTTCCCCGCCCTGTCAGTGGGGCATGAGAGATCTACTGATCCCTGTCACTGGGATCAGTTAGATCTCTCATGCCCATGTTAGCCCAACCCCCCCACAGTAAGAACACGCCCAGGGAACACACTTAACCCCTAGCTCTCCCCCTGCAGGTTAACCCCTTCACTGCCAATGACATTTATACAGTAATCAGTGGACATTTAAATTTCGGATCGCTGAATAAATGTCATTGGTCCCAAAAAAGTGTCAAAATGTTCCGACATGTCCCCCCCAATATCGCATTACCGCTAAAAATCGCAGATCGCCGCCATTACTAGTAAAAAAAAAAAAAAAAAAACCCCAGAAATGAATTCTCATCATCCGTAAACGCGGCCACTTTTGCACAAACCAATCAATAAACACCAATTGCGATTTTTTTTTATCGCAAATATGAGGAATTATATAAATCGGCCAAAAACGGTGAAAAAAAATGTTTTTTTATATTTTTTTTTTTGGATTTGAATTTTAGCAAAAAGTAAGAAATTTGTGTTTTTTTGCAAAATGGTCGCTCTTCTTTTGTTTATAGCGGCGATAAGAAATGACGCAGAGGCGATCAAATACCACCAAAAGAAAGCTCTATTTGTGGGAAAAAAAGGACGCAAATTTTGTTTGGGTACAACGTCGCACGACCGCGCAATTGTCAGTTAAAGCGACGCAGCGCCGAATCGCAAAAAGTGCTCTGGTCCTAAAGTGCAAAATTCTTCCGGGGCTGAAGTGGTTAAAGTCCCATTTTGCCCCTTTTTTTGCTTTTCTTTTGTTGTTCTGGATTGGATGGGGTACCTCTGTCATACTTCTAGTCCTGTCTATGTCACTGTTGGGGAATTATCCCCTAACTTCCTGTTCCAATAACAGGTGTCACCAAGACAAGAGATGATGAGAAATTTTCACAATGGGAACAGTACCATCAACAGAATCTCAACTGAGATTTTAGGCCTTCCCAGCTCTACCTACAAAAAAAACCTAATTGGCTGAAGATCCTTTCTAAGTGATTCCAACAAGTTATCTTAAAACTTTATTTAGGGGGGTTTATAATGCCCATAGGTATCTCCTCTGCTTGAAGGCTAAAGCTGTATTATATGCCGAAAGTTTTAGATGTTCAAGCATGCAACTAAAATCATTAAGGAACAATCAGTAGAATGGCAAATAGTCACTAACCAAATGGATCCCTATAATGTAAATTACAAAAGTAGCATGAAGTAATGAGTGATCTTGCATGTTTGATTCCACAATGCTTCAGTTGCTTCTGATTAACTACTGCCACATTCTATTTGTGTAGCTTACATCATAGTCATTTGTTTAAAGCTTGCTATTTAGGATGAGGTCAAAAAGCCAGTCGGTAATCCAAACAGCAGAGGCACCCATTAAGATGTGTGGTTGGATTCTAATGAGTCTAGAACAGATTGGAGTCATCATAACTAGTGAACATCCAAATAGACATGTGCAATTTGTTTCGTTCTGAATTTGTTTTTCAATGAAATTCGAAAAAAAATCATTAATTCAGAAATATTTGAATAACGAAAATCCGTTTAACAAATTTTTTCGAAATTCGAAAATTCGGAAACTCGAAAATCCAGAAATTTGAAAATCCAAAATTAGAAAATTTGGAAATTAGAAAATCTGAAAATTTGAAAATCCGAAATACAGAAATTTGAAAATCCAAAAATAAAATCGAAAATCCGAAATGATAACTAACTAACTTAGTAATAGTTATTATAACTATGAAATTCCCTTTCAAATTTGGCTGTTAGTGAACATAACGAATATGATTGTATCCAAAATAATGAATGCTGCATCTAAACGAATAGAGCATAACAAATTAACAATAATAATAAATAATAATAATAATATTAAAAAGTTTTTATTATTATTATTTATTATTATTAATTTGTTACACTCCATTTGTTTAGATGCGGTATTCGTTATGTGGGATATTTTGTAACTTCGGATAAATTCATATTCCTTATGTTCACTAACAGCCAAATTTGAAAGGAAATTCCAATACCTATATCATGGCTGGTTATTATTAGTTAGTTAGTTACTATTTCGGATTTTCAGATTTTTGTTCTTATTTTCAGATTTCAGAATTTTCGAATTTTCAAATTTTTCCAAAATTACGAATTTATTCGAAATAACGAATTTCGATCATAACGAACGAATCATAACGACATGAAAAACGAAAAAAAAAAAACCCCAAACAAATAAAATGAAAATTAACAAATTTTCCTGACGCCAACATGGCAGCATACTAGTAATAGAGCTCTGCCTCTTGACCACTCCCTCAGGACCAGTGAAGTGTCTGTGGGCTTAGGCTTGGGAGGGTCAACTAGTTCATTCATTTTCCTTTTTTGGTTCCTTGCACCATACAGGGCTGCCTATCCCTTTTATTCTGTGCTATGTCATATGGGTTTCCCTTACCTTGATCAGTTTCTCTTTTGAGTGCCTCCCATGTCTCCATGTTTGTTTGTGTTCTGTTTGCCCATGTGGGGATCTAGGCCATGCTGCCTGGGGCATCTTGATGACATCATCAGGCTGCGCCGGCCACCTTGCTTATGGGCAAAAGCTTGCTGTTACTGTTGCCAGTAATTAGGGATGCAGTTCTGGGGGAGCTCCCCCTGCTGATTTTTAACAGGTATTACACCAAAAAAAAAAAGTGTGTATGTGTGTGTATGTATGTGTATATGTATGAATGTGTGAGTGTGTGTGTATATATATATATATATATATATATATGTATGTATACTGCATTAATTTGTTTCTTTTACTCAAAAAAAAGAGAGAAATGTATGTATATATATAAAATGTATTTATTTCTTTTGGTTAAAAAAAACTAAAAACTTTTATTTTCTGTTTGTTATGAAGGCATATATTTTTTCTCCTCTCTTTTTAATGTCAAAAATCTTCTCTCTAGTGCTATTTTCCTTTCTGGCTATCCTCATTTCAGCTGGCCATCCTATCTGTCCTCAAGCCATGAGTCAGTCACCGCTTATGCAAAAAGACCCTCAAAGGTACAGGACCATTGTGTTGGTTAGTTTGCAGGAAAAGAGTGCCTCCTTATGTGGATTGCTTTGAGTGTGTTCAGCCCCGCATGCTCATGCTCTCAAAAATCAAGAGCCAGGGAAAGGAGGACGGTCTTCATAAGAGTGTAACTGCAGATGCCGCACCCACTCAAGGGAAAAGGTTCCAAAGAAGACATGGTATCGCCTCTTCCCCAGAGCAACGCAAATGCCCCAGCAAGAATCCTGCAGGGCCTGTGGCACAGCGCCTGTAGCCAATAGGCTGGTGAATAAAGACTGCCCGGAGGAGTTTGCAGTTAACAGGTAACACCAAATATCTTTATTAATTATGATGCAAGATGCTATTTTGGACTCACTTCAGTTATGCCAGCCAAGTAGCCCCCTCCTAGTTGCTACTCTAGCCACTAGAAAGACAACCTGGCACCCTGTCATGTGGCGCTCAACCACTCAGTTCTGCAGTGAAGAGTAAGCAGTTCTGTGTCCCCACCTCTGCCTCTGTGCAGTAGCCGCCTGAGTTCAAGCCTCTCCCAGTGCGTAGACCCAGTGCTCGGGCTGCTAAATTGTGCTAAAAAGCCTGGGTGCCCCTTCTGTGGGTCTTGATGGGGCCCTGCAGTGTTTCCTTTTTAGTTACGAAATCTGCCATTATGTAAGTGTCTGTGAGCTGAGGCTTGGGCTATCCTGGTGAGTGGGCAGCCTGCAGATAATAGCTCCTCTTCATCAGAGGAAGACCCGGAGCTGCTTGGTTTCAGTTTTTTTCCTTCCTGGAACAGTGTATCCAGGCGGTCATGCAGGCCATTACATTGGTAAAAAGACAAAGTCATGTTTATTCTTTCTTCAAAACGGCAATTCCTTCTCCGTTTATAGAAGAAATGTAATCAGATGGATGGCAAAGTCCAGAGAAAGTTTCTCCTTTGATTGTCTACACAGGTTTTATCTTTGTCAGAGACTGGATATATCATCACTGAAATCCATGCCCACAGTAAATGTGACTATAGCCTAGTAACGAGGCTACCAACAGAGGTCTGCCATCTGGCAGTTGCCCTTATCTTGGTGACTAGTGCTTTAGGTTTTTGGTTCTGGGAGATAGAGACAGACGTTGGAGAGGAAATCCATAAAGCTGATATCATTGGAACCCTAGCCAAGAGGAATGTGTCTGTGAACTTTATTGCAGAAGCAGCAATAATCTCAACCAGGTGCCTGGCCATAGCGATGCTATACTCGGTCACGGCTAGGGGGGCCCTATGGTTGAGACCCTGGGCGGTGTCTTGCTTCCTAAAAACAAGATTGGTGTGAGTCACTTTATGGCAGAAGATCTCTGTTTGGTAGGAAACTGGAGACAGCCATATCATAAGTGACAGGAGGTAAGTCTGATCTGCTCCCATAAGACCGGAAGCAAAAGGAAAAGAAAAGGTTTCTCCCGGCAGGTTCCGCTTCTCTAGGTCCAGGCAATCTAGGGCCAGCTGTCAGGCCAGGGTCCCAGGTAGAGGATGTAAGGGAACACAAGCAACCTTTCACAAGGCCCATAAGTGAAAATCCTTGGGTATACCGCAAGTACCCACTAAGCCCTTTTGACGAGCTCATGCCCAGACTCTTGAAGTAGGAGCCAGAGGGCTTGCTTTATGGGTTTCTGGACAGCATGTTGTACAGATCATTGGAGGAAGGTATTAGGCACTCATGGTCACTTCAGGCATTCCTCACTGCTTCTCCTCCAGACCATTTCTCTGCCAAATCCACAGCAAATGCGGGTGGGCTGCTACAATACTTACAGACACTTTAGACTCAGGGAGTTATTGTCCTGGTCCCAGTCACAGGAAAGAATGCAGGTTTTCTACCCAACCCTGTTTGTAGTTCGCAGCGGGCGGAGGCTAGTGTCCAGCTGCAGATCGAAAGAGGTTAAACCTTGTTGGCCCTCTTAGAGATCTTTAATATGGAGTCTATTAAAACATTACAAGCAGTCAGCTGGATGCTACTGCTGGATTGACAGGATGCCTATCCTCACATCCCAAATTTCCTTTTCTTTCCAAAATAAGTAAGTTTGGTAATCGATTAGACGCATCTCCACTTTAACAGCCTACCTTGTGGCCTATAAATAATAAATATCTCTGAGAATGTTGGCAAGGGTCTCAGTGCTGTGTCAGTTCCACTCAGAGAACAGGGTCTCCGGATTTGTCACTACCTGGACGTCATTCTTCTTCTATCCAGGGGACTGGAACAATTACTGTCGCACCAGGAGGTCCTTATACATACCCTGCAGAGATATGGCTAGGTTATCAACTTAAAAAAGAGAAGCTGACTTTCTCCAACCCAACAATTAGTGTAGTTGGGGGTGCTCTGCTAGTTCCTCTGTTTTGCTTGCATCAGAGAAAGCAATGACAGTCAGGAAGAGAATTCTGAGGACAGCCACCTTCACTTGTTTGATGCCTTCTCAGTGCCTCAGTCTTCTGGGCTCAACGTCTTCATGCATACCGATGATTCCATGGGTGCCTGCACAAGTTTCAACTAGGATTCTTAGTGTAAGGGAGGAAACGGGATCGAGCACAGTTGAGAACAGTGTCACTCAGTATGAGTAGTGATCCACGGTGAGGAAGTCATGGCTCTTTTGAACCACTACACTGGATCATTGTTATGACTCATGTCAGCCAGGCAGCCATGGAGGCACACTGTGAGGGACTGTCCGTCAAGGCAAATGGACATTTCCAGCCAAGGAGGGTAGTCTTGAATGTGCTGGAAGTTCAAACAGCCTTTTTAGCACTTTGGTCTTGCTACACAGAATCAAGGGAAGACTAGTCTCCTTGCAGTTGAGCAACAGGGCAGTAGTTGCCTATATTTAGCTCCAGGGAGAAACTCTCCCTATCAGTAGTATGCTTTTGAAAGAAGTGAAATCCATAACGTCTGGGACAGAAGATCACTAGCAAATTCAGGAAGCAATTTACCTCCCAGCAGACTTTTGAACACATAGGCAGACTGACTATCATGCAAGCTTCCCAGAGCATAACGAGTGGGTCTACGTCCCAGGTCTTCCCTGAGCTGGTCCATATGTGGGGCCTACCACAGACAGACCTCTTCACTACCCATAGCAATCACACATGTTGGGTATGTCTGGCTTTGTTTCCACACCCCAAGACGCAGGGGGCATATGCTTTGGTCTCTCCTTGGGGCAGCAATCTAGCCTATATATACCTCCCCAAAATTTCTCGTAATGAGATTCCTCTAGATTCTGTCAAAGGAGTACATGGTTGTCATAGCCAATCCTCCATATTGGCCATGAAGCCCTCGGTTTTCCTTGGCCATTCACTTCAGAATATAGAAGACATTTCCCCTATGCACATATGCAGACCAGGAATGTAAGCAGGGTGCTAATAGGGGAGGCAGGGGGGACTGCGGTTGCTCCAGAGCAATCTCTACTTTGCTAGAAGGCACTCTACTTACAACATCTATGCCTAAATCTGGAGCAAGTTTGCATTATCTCGGTAGGGTGAGACATTGATCCTTCTGCCCCCAGGTGTTCTATACTTCCTCTAGACCGGGTTGGACATGAGCCTTAGCCTATACTCACGAAGCTGGCAAGTGTCAGCTATATTGGCAATAACAAATTTAAATGGGTCAAGAATCCTTCAGTCTGCACGACTTTTGAAGGCAGTTATAAGGATTCAGTCACAAACGTAAAGGAGTCTTTCCCAGTGGGATCGGTTGGTGTAGTGTTTGGTTCGGGCCATTACCTACAAGACAGTATCTATTGCAAAACCTTTAAGCAGAAGTTGTCTAAGATTCAAGCTTTTGGAGCTTCAAAAAAAAATGTATTTCTTTACAAAAAGAGTAGAGTTCTGTCTTGTAGGTCATCTTGTATCAAAGGTAGCAATAGCCCTCTATTTAACAGACATCTGGGAATTGCCTAAATTTCCAGAACATCACACAGGAAAGTCACACGACCTGGACATTTTAAGAAAGAAGCACCTGTCCACAATTGCTCATTTCAGATCATCTAATAAGCCTTTTGTCATTCCAACTGGGAATCATCAAGGAAAAGAGGTTATTGCCTGGACTCTAGCAGGCTTTGTGGTGCATATAGGGGGAGGGTGCGTGAGCCTCCGTCAGAGGTGGTGCACTCTACCAGAGTGGTTGCAGTCTCATAGGCAGCCCATTTGGGAGCATCTATAGTATCCATCTGTAGAAGTATCATGGTCATCCCAGCATACCTATTCAAACTTTACGGAGTAGACAAAGGTGCCTTGTCATCAGTGGACTTTGTAGGAAGGACTATTCAGTTCACTGTCCCAATCTAATTAGAATATTGGTTTGGCAAGTAGAACCCACCCTATCAGC
Organism: Glandirana rugosa; assembly: GCA_018402905.1. Taxonomy (NCBI): domain Eukaryota; kingdom Metazoa; phylum Chordata; class Amphibia; order Anura; family Ranidae; genus Glandirana; species Glandirana rugosa. The sequence continues at coordinate 144,255 of BLSH010030828.1, forward strand.
TAGTTATTTATCACTAGTATGTTGCCATGTTGGCGTCAGGAAAGCAGAAAGTTGTACCAAATACTTACCGTAATTTGATTCCAAACCATGGCAGCATACGGGCCCACCCTGTGCGTTTCGGTATGTAGCTTGTTACAAAGAATGGGGGGGGGGCAGCTAACTATGCCTTTTTTTTAAGCTATTCACTGGTCCGGAGGGAGTGGTCAAGAGGCGGAGCTCTAACACTAGTATGCTGCCATGGTTTGGCGTCAGGAAAGGAAAGTATTTGATACAATTCTATGTTTTTGAGCAGTGCACATGTCTACACCAAAATGCTTTATTTCATGGAAAGACACATTTCATGGCTCAAACTTGCCACTTCCTCGGTTTAAAGGTGATGCACAAGCGTTTTTAATTTCCTGGTTTCCAGCTCCAGCAGGGAACATCTGTTTACCTGTGGCAACCTGGAAGTTGAAACCACTTGTGCATCACCTTTAAACTGAGCTATGAAATACATATTTTGGTGAAATTAAGCATTTGATATTTGCAAACACTCATCACAATCCATCCACACATGTTGACGGGCACCTGTGTTGTTCAGATTACCAACGGGCTTGTTTGATCTCTACCAAAATAACAAGTATCTCACAAGTAGCCCCCTAAGGACATAAGATAGAGACCACCAAGGCATAGAGAGTGACCAACTCTGTCATGCATGGTGAAAGGGGTATTCTACACTTGCACCCATGGAAGGTTGCGTGTTTCACCCAACAGGGCTACCACAACCTAAGCAAATATAAGTTCCTCAGTTTACTTTTTACCTAAATTACTTATTTTTGGAGTTAATAATTACCACTACACTATAAGGGCCCTTACTCCTCTCATCCTATGTTTTTGTCATCTTATGGGTTTTCATTTCATCCTTTTGGCTTGATCCCTTGGACCCCTAAGGACCACCATCATCTCATTTAGTTAAAGCTGAACTACAGAGAGGATCATAATTGCATAATTACATTGATCCAGCTTGGCACAATGTAAGTATGCATATTTCATATCTGATGGACCACGATGGTCTGCTTTCTCCTAGGTCCTGTGCCTGAAGATGAATACAAGAAGTTCTCTGATAGGATCAGGTGAAGAGACGGAGGGGGGGCAAAATGATCTCCACCTTGTCCAATCAAAGAACACCTTGCATTCATTAAAAAATACAAGGTATTCTGTAAATATGGTGGCAGTGTCGAGCAGTTGATCCCATCAGTCAGTGTGCAGTGGTATAGTTGGCACAGGACCTGGAAGATTGCAGCGGACACTGTAGTAGTGCTGACTACTATAATGATTGCTGCTTCCATAGTGGTCCATCAGGTATGAGATATGCATACATACATTGGTACCAGCAGGACCAATGTAACTATTATTATTATTATTATACAGGATTTATATAGCGCCAACAATTTGTGCAGCTCTTTACAACATGAGGGCAGACAGTAGAGTTACAATACAATTCAACACAGGAGGAATCGGAGGGCCCTGCTCGTTAGAGCTTACTATCTAGGAGGGAGGGTCAAGTGATACAAAAGGTAATAACTGTGGAGGATGAGATGATGGAGACAATCAAAGTACAGTTGTTAGGTGTTGGCAGGGTAGGCTTATCTGAAAAGGAGAGTTTTCAGGGGTTGTCTAAAAGCAAATAGAGTTGGAGATAATCAGACAGATTGGGGTAGGGAGTTCCATAGTATGGAAGAGGCTCTGAAAAAGTCCCAGAGGTGAGCATGGGAGGAGGTGATGAGGGAGCTAGAGAGTAGGAGGTATTGGGATGAACTTTGAAATTAAGTTCTTAGATTGTAAGCTCTAACGAGCAGGGCACTCCTACTGTATTTAAGTGTATTGTATTTGTATTGTCTACCCTCAAGTTGTAAAGCACTGCGTAAACTGCTGGCACTATATATCATGTATAATAATAATAAAAAGATCATACCTGGAGTTCGGTTTTCATGAAAATTCATTACTCTTAGTGACAGTGGAGGCTGGTGGTATTTTTTCTGGGGCGGGCAGAAAACAGTGCACAGCCAGCCACCGCTTCCCCCCCTCCCCAGTCGGGTCACTCGCACCTCCCCTCCGGTCGGTCGGTCACCTGGCCGCAACATTTCCCTCTGGGGATGGATGGACGACCGGCTGGTTTCCCCTGCGTCTCCTCTCCTATCGTCTCCTCTCTCCTCCTTCCAGTGGCCAGCATAGCGTCTCCCTTCGATCAAACTGTAAACGGGTCTCAGACCCGCTTCCTTATTGGCCAGAAGGAGAATTAGTGTGACATTAGCGAATATTCATCTGCTAATGTCACACAACTGAGTGGGCACGGTGCTCAATGCCCCCCCCCCACCCCCCATTGGAATCCATGCATCCGTCAACCTGCATGTAGATTAGGGTCCGGACGCATGGATAGGGGTTACCGGTTCCTGACTTTCAGATAGGACATCTCAAACACATTGTAAAAAACTTTTTCTTTCCTCTCTACTCTTAAATGCAGAATGTTAGTGCAAAGAGACTAGTGTAAAAATATGGCTACTACAAAGAGGTAAACACTTGTGCGGGAAAAGAGGAGGAACTCTGCTGTGTCTGTTTAGGGAGCTGGGAGGTTTTTGTGATTTCATATTTAAAGTTAGCACACAGTAACCAAATACTGTTCATCAATCAGAACAATGAAAGATCATATCTGGAAACGCAGGGTTATGATTGACACTTGAATTAAATGAATGTTCCATATGTCAGTGAAGTTGCGGTGGTGGCTGCCTCATCCCTATGTATTCAGTTAGAAAGGAAATGAACCCCCTTTGTAGGACTTTGATTAGGCAGCAAACCACTACACTTAAATCAGGTTTTGTCAAAAAAAGTATAATTTTATTTTAAAATAGGGTTAGCTTATATTAAGCAAGCCCTGTGCGACATAGAAATTAGATCATGTCTCTATATCACGGATCAAGTAATCAAGTAAATACATCACAAGGTTGGACATAAATGAATATGTTTACATAGCTTAAATGGTAATAAGGAGCATTCCGTTGTCCAAGAGAGGGAAGATGGTATTTGGTATCCCACTGTCCAACGTTAACGTTTCGGGTCCCTATCAGACCCTTCTTCAGGGAAGGTGTTCAACGGAGTCACTCATTTGTTATGGAGCGATCGAATGTATAGTTTTTGATCCGTTTCAACACTTTGCGTCCAATTTTTTGAGCTACACTGTTAGGTCAGTTTGGTTGGCCCCTGTGAGTCTGTCTGTGAGGTCTATCCGTCCCAGATCTCTTGGCCCCAAATATGTTGTTCTGGCGCTCCGCGGAGATCTGGGACGGATAGACCTCATCCCTCTCAGGTCACATGGTGACCGGTGGAAGATCCCCCCGGCCACCTAATCAAATAACCCGGTCCAATAGATGACCAAACGTCAAATAAACCTAAAAACGATGGCGCAGCATGCTTCATTTGAGACAGACAGACTCACAGGGGCCAACCAAACCGACCTAACAGTGTACGACACATTTTTGGTGCTCAAAAAATCTCCCCCTGCTACCACAGAGTTTCGAAGAAGATGCACCCTTCTTTACTCTCTCCCCCTTCTCTCATACCCCATTAGACCAATACCAACCCCACTTTCTACATCTGATCCAAATACCCTCCCAATACCACATCTAATCCACCTCATTCTTGCTTTTTTTCTTCTGTTAATTCCAAATCCATTCAAGCCAACAGAGGCCTATTCACTGCAAAAGAAAAACTCTATGCATTTGCGGAAAGCAACAAAGGCATTGAATCCAGAAAACCTAAAAAAGCATTGTTTCCATATCTATGAAAATAGATTATCCCATCTCTTTAAAATAGGCATAATTCTTATACACACTTTTATGACCAAAGCAGCCCCAGCTACAATATTAACTGTAAATCCTACTGTTCTCCACAGTAATTTCTTTAGGCTGGTAGATATCCTCAGTCTTCCACAAGTCATCCTGGAAGACTGAGGATCCTGTGACTACAGGACATCATGGACACACTTCCTGAGTTACATTCATTCACAGTGTACTGTTGCAGAGAAAGGAACTGATGTCATCACGGTATTTCTCCAAAGACCAGAAGATCTGAAGATGAAGAGGACCTAGTACACCATGCCAGTAGACATCCTTAGGGAGGAGGTTCTCCATTGGGAGAGGGTTAAACAATTGCATTGGAAGAGGGGAATCCAGAGATGGACTGTAAGAACAAATGTTATTAGCTCAGTCAATCTTATAAAGAATCTGCTGGATTTAGCCACCTTAACTTGCGAGACAGAAGCAGAAATCTGCAGCCCCTAGTGTACTGAACGTACTACATCTATTGTAAACAGAGCCTGCATATGTAATGTGTTGATATATCTATCTATGTGTACATATTTATATGCAAATTAAATATAGAACAATGCCTTTAAAACATCAACATTTGTTGCTAAGATTATTGACCTCAAGCCGATCACATACACAATACTTCAGTTTTTTTTTAAGCATTAAAGAATAAACCCATAAGAAAACGTATATTTCTATTGCCCCCACCTTTCTGCCATCCCCATTGGAACATTTCCCCTTCTGCACGTGTCGGACACACTATATAAAAGGACCCAACTCTCCTCCTTTAAAGGCCCCATGACCCCATCTTGGGAAAGCCAACTTTCTCTCCAGGTACCCACATGACCGCTTTCCTGAAGTGGACGAGGAGAAGCCCTTCACCTATCTCCACGGCACTGAAAGATGGAGGTCTGAAGCCTCCCACCACTTTAGCAGTAGACCAACCCACTTACCCAGGCTGCTGAAGGACTGTTAGCCACCTTAAACAAAGCAGAAGCCATCCAAATTGACCCTACACCCTTTGACGCTATTTTTCTTCAATCTCTGACCCCCACTCACCTTATCTTTCAAAAGTACCACCATGCTTTTGACCCAGTAGTATAAAAAAAAGGAAAAAAAAAGAAAACAGTATTTCCTTTGTTGTCTACTCTCAAGCACTGGTAGACAGTAGCTATTGTTGCAAGAACGAAAATAAAACTTATAATGAGCCAATTTCATTTTTTTTCTTGTATAAGGCTAAAAAAAAATGTGCAAAGTAATTCTTAACCTTTGAGAAACTGTTGCTATGATGAGTTACAGTGTTTAAATCAGTTACATGTAATGCATTCGTTTTCATCGGCTTTTGTTAAACACATTGTTAATTGAAGTCTATGATGCAGCCAAGGGCAGCTGAAAATATTGACTCTTGTTATGAATAGTTACGAACCTTGGCAATATTCAGATAATAACTATAGGTGCATAGGTGAACTGTTTAAGGCAGATCGCTCCTTGTCGGTGTACTGTAAAGGCTTCTTTGCATATCGGAGAAATTAATTTGACTTGATAAAGGTGTGGAAGCTGAGGCATAAAAATAGCACTGTTTTCAGAAGTGTGAATGTCAACAGAGATGTTAATATACCGTACTTCTAGTCTGAATGAAGTGGAATAGCAGAAAAACCTTCTCTGTTGGAAGAATCATGCAAAATGTACCTAGTCACTGTAGTTATGTAGCTCTAATATGATTTCCTTTACTCTACAAAGTATATAGGATCATTCACACCAGTCCCACCCCTGAGGAGCATAGAATTTCAAGGTAACCTACCACAATAGGAAATTTGCAGCAGCTATGCGTGTAGATGGGGCTTTAGTGTTGTCACATATCGAAGGTTGTTTTAAAGCATATGTAAACCTATTCTTTAAAATCTCACATAAGCTGTAACATTTTAATGTAATTTCAAAAGTCACTTTAAATATTTATAAAATTAAGCTTTCGTTAAAGTGTGCTAAAGCCTAAATGTTTTCTACCTTAAAGTGGTTGTAAACCCTCACATATACCCAATGAAGTGAATAGCCTCAGATGATACACAGAGATGAAAAAAATCCTCCCCCATATACGTTATACTTGTTTATCTACAGTCTTCTCTTGTCTACAACCTTCAAAAATGCAGATTTGTGATACAATCCTTATGCATCTGTGAGGAGTACAGAGGAGGGGGTGGAGGGCTACAGTTACAGCCACCTCAACCTCCGCAACATCTCAAAATACGCCCCTTTCTTACCAATGACACCACAAAGCTCATAGTTCACTCCCTGGTCATCTCGACTACTGCAATTCCTTTCTCATTGGATTACCTTTACATAGGCTATCCCCCCTTCAGTCCATTATGAATGCTGCTGCGAGTTTCATCCACCTTACCAAGTGTCAGTGTCTACTACTCCTCTGTGTCAATCCCTCCTGTGGCTTCCACTCACCCAACAAATTAAATTCAAAATACTAACAACAACTTACAAAACCATCCAGAACTCAGCCCCCAGCTACATCACTAACCTAGTCTCAAAATAGCAACCTAATAGTTCTCTTCGTTCCTCTCAAGACCCCCTGCTCTCTAGTTCCCTCGTCATCTCCTCCCATGCTCACATCCAGCACTTTTCCCAAGCCTCACCTATCTTATGGAACTCCCCACCCCAATTTGTCCAATTATAACAACTGTACTTTTCTCCATCAACCTATCCCCCACAGCTATTACCTTTTGTATCACTTGACCCTCCCTCCTAGATTGTAAGCTCTAACGAGCAGGGCCCTCTGATTCCTCCTGTGTTGATTTGTGTTGTAACTGTACTGTCTGCCCTCATGTTGTAAAATGCAACACAAACTGTTGGCGCTATATAAATCCTGTATAATAATAATAATAATAATAATAATAATACACTGCGTGAGAGCTGATTGGAGGACAGGGACAACCCCCCACATAGGCAGAGGAAAGATGGAACATGCAAGCTTACTCCCTCCCCATCACAAATTTTATCTCATGTTTTGGGAAAACTTCTCACAAGTAACTCATGCTGATAACAGAGGAATGAAGCACCAGAGACAAAGGACACTTAGTGCTTTGGAGAGAGACAAGTAAACACTACAGATATATGTGCTCTGTTCAGATTTCATGACTGGGGTTTATAAGCACTTTCATGCAGTCTCTGTGTTAAGGTAAAAACCACCCCACTACTTATCCTGCCCCCCCCCCCCATTCATAAACACTTACCTGGCTCCAGTGATGTCTCAGAACAGCTGCCTTCACTTCCTGCTTTCTGGCGCTATGTGTGTCTATTGGCACTCAGGACTCAATGGGATTGCGCAGGTGTTTACTTAGCACCTGGCTTACTTTAGGAGCTATTCAAAGGAGAGCATTGCTGACAGCTCCACTGGGGGCTGCCAGAGGAGGAGGAAAGTGACTTCCCTGTTCAATGTCACAATGTGCACAGAGCAGATAAGTATAGCCTTTATTTATTTATTTTTAATTATGCCTTTAGTATCACTTTGAGGGCTTGCACATACTATATGCATTTTTCTGAACATAACAATGGATATCACTGCTAGGGCAGAGAAAACAATTGTTTTCTATAACCCCCCTGTACGCTACAATGCTATAATGTGCTGTGCACAAAAATG
>BLSH010030828.1:151752-166135 GCA_018402905.1 Glandirana rugosa
TCTCTGTGTTAAGGTAAAAACCGCCCCACTACTTATCCTACCCCCCCCATTCATAAACACTTACCTGGCTCCAGTGATGTCTCAGAACAGCTGCCTTCACTTCCTGCTTTCTGGCGCTATGTGTGTCTATTGGCACTCAGGACTCAATGGGATTGCGCAGGTGTTTACTTAGCACCTGGCTTACTTTAGGAGCTATTCAAAGGAGAGCATTGCTGACAGCTCCACTGGGGGCTGCCAGAGGAGGAGGAAAGTGACTTCCCTGTTCAATGTCACAATGTGCACAGAGCAGATAAGTATAGCCTTTATTTATTTATTTTTAATTATGCCTTTAGTATCACTTTGAGGGCTTGCACATACTATATGCATTTTTCTGAACATAACAATGGATATCACTGCTAGGGCAGAGAAAACAATTGTTTTCTATAACCCCCCTGTACGCTACAATGCTATAATGTGCTGTGCACAAAAATGCAGACATGCTACATTTTTCCACAGAGCATCAGACGGCACCATAAAAGAGTACCTTTTGATCTTGCTATGAAGTTCCTTCACACATTAGCACACATTATACAGGCACGGTCCTCTATTGTCACCATCACTTGTTATGAGAAATCCCAAGCAACCGACAGAGAGTATGCAAAAATGAATAGAAGATAAGCAGCACTGGGATGCAACAGGTGAAAGATGGTGAAAACAAGGAATTTTTGTAAAACAAAAAAAGACAATTTATCATAAACAGCATTTTAACAAGCTAATACTAAAACTGGTGAGTGCAAAATCTGGTGCAGCTCTGCATAGTAACCAATCAGCTTCCAGGTTTTATTGTCAAAGCTTAAGGCACCATTCACACAGGGGCGACTGTCGCTCCGACTTGGGTAGCCTCAAGACGCCCCAGGTCGCTTGACATCTGAAATCCCATTGAAATGAATGGGAGCCGTCTTAATGTACACTACTGAAGTCGGAACGACTTCAGAAAAGGTTCCTGTACTACTTCTAGGCGACTTCTATCCGACTTGTGCCCATAGAATTGAATAGAAGTCGCCTCCAAGTCGGATCCCCCATCTAAATAAAAGCGACTTTGTAGTGAAAAGAATAGAATTTATTGTTAGGCAACCCCCTCCCTCCCTTTTCTGATTGGTCAAGGCAAAGTCGCCTGGAAAAAGTCGTGTTGTAAAGTCGCCTCAAGTCCCTGGAAGTCGCGCTGAAAGTCGCGCTGAATTTGCCTAGCAAAGTCGCGTCAAAGTCGGGTCGCCCCTGTGTGAATGCAGCCTAACTGAACAAGCTGAAGTTAGAAGCTAATTGGTTACAATGCACAGCTGCACCAGATTCTGAGTGCTCCAGTTTAAGTAAATCAACCCCTAAGGGCCGGTTCACACTGAGGCGATCCGACTTCGGGGCGAAGTTGCTAGGCGATTTGAAAAGGCGAAGCGGCGCGATTGCGAAGCGATTGCAAAGCGAAGCGGCGCGATTGCGAAGCGATATCAGGCGATTCTAGGCGATTTCAACATGAGTACCTGGGACATGAGAGGTGTGTCTTCTGGCAAAATTATGTTTTTCTTCCTGGAAAGTCGCTTCTTCATAGACTGGGATCCGACTTGAAAGCGAACTTCCATTGACTTCTATGGGCTCAATTCGCCTAGAAGCCGCTTGAAAATAGTACAGGAACCTTTTTTGGAACCGCTTTGGACTTGAGTAGCGCATATTAAGACGGCTCCATTCATTCCAATGGGATTTCTGATGTCAGGCGATTTGAGGCGAATTGGGGCGACACAAGTCGGATCGCAAATCGCCTAGGATCGCCTCAGTGTGAACCGGCCCTAAATGTATTTTAGTTAGGGTTTATTTCTACTTTAACAGAACCGTTTATTATAGATTTAAATTCTAATGTTTTCTAAGTTCTTCTGCAAAGATCTGCTTTTTCCATTTTTTAGTTATATGTGGTGGCTCTTTAATTTAAATAAATTCTCAAAGTTCTTCTTTAAGACAAAGATCTGCCTTTTCTATTTTTTATCTGTTACTCACGTGAGGCTCGTCAATAAGAACTATTATTTTCTAATTGTTTTTGGCACTGTGGACTTTTATGGTTTTTGGGCTTTCACACAAATATCCACATCTTAAGCTATATAACTATATATTGCAGTTGTGGGACTCCAAGCATGCTTTGCAGTATTCCAAGGGAGAGAACAAAATGGAGATAATATAATATTTCTGTGTCTGTGTCTGGTGGATCTAATGGGGAACATTCAATGAATGTCAGCAGAGACAAACAGAAAACACATTCTTGCTGTGGCTTTTATATACACTGAATAACAGTAATATGTCCTCCAGACAGATTATTCTTCCTCTTGTCAGATGCTGAAGTCCATTATCAGTGCTCTCTTTAACGCCTTCAGCTTTCTTTAGAAATTGCATGTGTGCACATATATTGATCTTTGTATTTATATAATGGTTGACTATAAAGGGTCCATTCACCTTCAGTAATATTTCACAGTAGAAGCCTGGTGGGCTAAACCACCTGCTAGTTTTCAGTACCTTAAAGGGACTCAAGCAGTGAGATTTTCCCTTAGTTCCTGACAGGTTCTCTCTCACCCTGAAGTTGTGGGTGTCCCAGATCGTTCTTATGCACTCTCCAAGTACCATAAAATAGAACTTTAGGAAAAAAATAAGAATCTTTGACTTGCTAAGTCCAATTCTAATTTGGATTTAAAAAAAAATACCACCCAAGCCTTTAAAAAGCAGAAATGGCAGCTCAGGCTTCCTGTGAGCCCAGGACATTAAGGGCACATCTCCTGTAAGTACATAATTAAACTGCCCTGGATTCACAGGAAAATGCTGGCAAGATTAGGGCCGTGTCACTATATGAGGTTGTTGTCTGCAGCATTCAGGATGGACCACTATCAAGAACAGGGGAAGAGTAAGAGGACCCCATGCATTGCATTATTTGACCAATTAACAATGGCAAAAAAAGGTATGTAGGCACAGGTTTGAAAAGCCTGGAGCATGAACACGAGAAGAAGGTGGTGGTGATGGTAATTCGGGGGGGGGGGGGGGGGGTGTCTGAAACATTCCTTTTTTTACCTATCTACTGTATATTCCCTACATGATGTTAATAGCTGAGACCACCCTCCACGTTAAAAATCTCAAACCTAATCCCTCTACAGATTCTTGATAATTCACATTACCATGCCTGATAAAGGGGTCTTGCGTGGCTCCGAAACGTTGCTTCTGTTGTTATGATCTAATCATTGAATAAAGCTTTGGACCCATCCTGGAGATCCATGGTGTGCTGGTGACATACTGTTGCTTTGAAAGTCTTTGGTTTCTAGCCAGTGGTTGCTGCAACACCCATCTGCATTCACAACCATTCTGCAGAATGTATGCATTGGGAATATTGTGCTTGTATTCAGAATCTTCATACTGGTACACACCCAACTGATGGGTGACCAACGAAATCCTGGTTTGTCCCCACTCTCCCAAATCTGTTGATTAAATAATGAAGGAAGCAGGGGCGTATCATGAAATTGGTGGGCCCGTGTGCAAGCCCACACCGCACCGATCATCCCCAGCTGTCATGGAGAGATCATCCATGGGTGCAGTGTCGGTCAGAGCACAGTGGGCCCCCCACCACCCCTCAGGGCCCGTGTTTATTGAACACCCTGCAGCCATGGATGATACACCACTGGAAGGAAGATGTAGCACCTTTGCCAAATCCTGCAACCACCGTCTCCTGGAAGAATGTCCCCTGTTTTAGACTGACAGCATTGTATAAAGCAAAAAAGCTGTGACCGATTAACACTGCTGGCCATCATTATATCCATTTTAGCACTGTTGAGCAGATGATTACAGGAAACCTTTAACAGATTCAAGTAGCTATTGTAGCTGAAACTCACAAATCAATTGTACTCACAAATCCAAAAGATTCCAAAAGTTTCCATGTCAGGCTTTAGTGAAGTAACTACGATAGCTTAATGCAAAACCACATTAAATGGGGTGATAGGGAATACAGTACTGGATTGAGGCTCACACAACTGCATGCAATTTTGTGCATTGATACATGTTGCGTTAAGGTAGTCCATTTCACATTGAATTTGTCCTTACCATGCCTCAAAGCATGAAAACACATGCCAGCATTATTTCTATGCAAATCAATGCAGCGCAACTGGGTTACTCACCTCTGTGGTTTATTTATGCTGTATATATGCATTGGGTACCATCAGAATAAATGGCAATGCGTGTATACTGTGTAATGTGGCGTGTATTGATGATCGTAACATGCTGCCAGGCACACAAGCTCACATGCATAGGTGTGAACTAACATTTTATCATATGTTTTCCTGCAGTTAGATTTTTAAAATGTAGCAGGGGTAGGTGGACTCTGTTTTAAGTACAGAGCTTGTTCCAATGGAACTCTTAATGGATGTAAGAAAGCATATAATAAGATTTGAATGAAATTTTCAGCATCTGCAAAGAAACAAAAAATATCAATTTTGTATGCAGTGAATTCTCAGTATAGGTCTGACATTGACCACACAGGTATCACACAGGTACACTATCTTCAATATTCCATATAACTTGACTAATATTGGCCATAGATGACAGTATCAACAGTCACAGAGCGCTGTCACGTTGTTTTCTTTGGGCAGCGTTTATCTTAAGTTTCCATGGAAACTGCAGGAGATATTTAACGATGATTCTAAATCTAATCAATGACTCCCAGCCTGAAAGTGCTCCATGGTGGAACTAAATTGAACTAATTAAATAGGAGGGCAAAACATGGGAAGATATAATTTTCACTTTGTGAATAGATGTGCAAATCAAATTTAGACCCAGAGAAACTTTAAAATTGGACCTTTTGTTAAAATAAGATCCCTTACTCCATGAAAATCGTAATGATAGCAGATGACTTAACGTGCTTCCCTTGAATAGATGATCCACTGCCTTGGGATCTCTCAGAAGCCCCCTGACCAAATATTTTGGATTTTGGTCATATGATCCCTGCTGAAGGAGAGAATTTGCCATTCTAGACTTTGACCTTTCCATTAAGCAGGGATCAGGTAATTAAAGGCCAAGGTATTGACTTCCTCTCATCTAGACATATTACAAAATGAAAGAGTCCAAAGTTCCTTTAACTGTTCATAATACCATCATATAAAATTGCCCCTTTAACCGGGGCCTAGAAAAATATAATAAGAACCCAAATAAACTCAAAGGAGGCTATAAGCAATAAACAAAGTTTATTCTGGGGTGTAACCTCCTTTTGGATTGAAATTTGACAATCCCAGGTATCTTCTGCAACCATTAATGTGTTTATGGGACTGGCATGGCCAAAGAATGTGGGCTTTGCTCATTCAAGGTAAAAAACAGGTCCACTTTAATGCTCTTTTTCCAGCAGCACATGCTTATATTTCCTTTGCTTCCCTGTGATTCCATCCAGGCACTTGCAAGAAAAGAACATTAAGTACTCCAGGTTAAGAGGATCCTGTGACTCGCTGTCCACCCTCTGGTATGTCAAAAAGAGCATTTGGGGGGGGCATGGCGACCGGCGGAGCAGATGGCTGCTTGAAGCTGGAGCTCCGCAAGGCCACCCGGGACAGAGCAACGATCCGGTACATCCATTCACCACAGCATCGCCCACCGACTGCAGAAGCGATCAGGAGTCTGGAGGGATGACCCGCAAAAAGAAACACCAGACCCAAGTCCATAAACTGGCAAGCTTCTTCCAGCCGGCAGGCAGAAGGCCGCAGCAAAATGGCGGAGTCACACGAGCGCAACACTTCAGCTCCAGCAGCGTCGGAAGCAAATCTCATCCTAACGCACAGGTAGGAAACCCAGATAGCGGGGATTCCTCAGGCTCTTCATCACCCTCAACGAGGAGTCCCGTCAAAAATAAACCTCGCAGGGAGCACGAGGATGAACCTGAAGCGGGCATGGAACTAGGCCGTAATGAAGCCCCGGCCTCGAGTACGGTCGAAGCAACAGCGGACCCTATAGCCCTGTTCCCAACCATGGGCCAGCCTATTTCTGATAGCACTCTCAAAGACATGCTGTTGTCATTGAGAACCTCATTACAAACAGATCTCAAAGACTGTATGAAACAGTTTTCCAGGGAGATACAGGAAATAGGAGACAGGGTATCATCCATTGAACAGAATATGGAAAGCTATGTAACATCCTTCAATACAATGGTTGATGCTCATGACAGTCATACAGATGACATTGAATGGCTCAAATCTAAAATCGCAGATCTGGAGGACAGGTCCAGAAGGTCCAATATTAAATTAAGGGGAATTCCGGAGAGTATTCAACAACAACAACTGCATTCCTATGTCACAGACATTTTTACTAAACTGCTTCCCTCAATGCCAGCATTGGAACTGACGATTGACAGAATCCACAGGCTACCCAAGCCGGCATTTATAGCTGCAGACATGCCAAGAGATGTCCTACTAAAAATGCACTTCTATCAGTCAAAGGAAGCAATCCTAACAGCATTCAGGAGAGCAAATACCTTAACGGCAGAACATGCTAATTTACAGATGCTTCCGGATCTGTCCAGACACACCATGATGAGACGCAAGAACTTGGCAACAATTACCAAAGCCCTCAGAAATCATTCAATCCCACATAAATGGAAGTACTCTGCCACCTTACTGATCACTCACAATGGCAGCAATTCCTCGGTGTCAGGACTAGATGAAGGCATCATCCTACTACAAAAATGGGGGATACTACCAGGAAATACTACAACTCCAATACCTATGGAATCGCCGGATCACCTCAAAAGAGAATGGCAAACAGTTTCCAGGAAAAGACCTGCAAAGAAAAAAATGATGAATGGAGGTACCTGATAAACACATCCTAAGAAGACATACATCCAGTCCCAGGCCAAGGATAACCGGACTATCCAGTGGCCCCCAATACTTGTTATGCAACAGTCTATTCTGTTAACGGACCATGTTTGAGGTCCTCTTTTTATAACTTTTGGTTTTATAACTTATTGTTCCGTGTTATACTTGCGGCAATATCGAGTTCACACGCCAAAGCACAGTTGTACGGTCCTAAAAGGCACATAAACATAGGGCTACAGGAAATGACTAACCCTTCACTCTTCCAATGACCATTAAACTCCTATCCCTCAATGCCAATGGGCTTAACCACCCGGCTAAACGATACTCACTATGGAGAGAAGCGCAGCTAACGAAAGCAGATATAATCTGCGTGCAAGAGACTCATTTCCGAGCTAAAGATCATCCCCAATGTAACCACAGAAGTTTTCCACATATCTTCCTGGCCAACAACCAAAAGAAGAAGAGAGGAGTAATGTTGGCAATCAAAGACACTGTCACCTTCAAATTGAAATCTTTATACCTGGATCCGGAAGGAAGGTTCATAATCTTAGAATGTGATATCAATGAACTCCCCATGACTTTGGTGAATGTTTATGCACCCAACTCCCACCAGATCAGGTTCCTGAATAGACTGTTCAAGAAACTCCCTCAAGCCAGGTATGGTAATTTACTGATCTGCGGGGACTTTAACTTGACGGGTGACCCCCTTATGGACTCCTCCTCAGGTAACAAAGGGAAAATGATTTACCTCAATCAGGTATTGCACGGAGAAAACTTGTATGATATTTGGAGATGCATGCATAGTACAGAAAAGGACTATTCCTTTTATTCTCCTAGACATAATGTTTATACACGAATTGATATGTTTATATCAGATCTGGGGCTGCTTCAGAGGGTGTCCTCCTCCACTATTAGTGACATCACTTGGTCAGATCACGCACCTATTGCGATAGTAGTGGAGGAGGGGACCCCGAAGGACAGAGCCCGGATCTGGAGATGTAATACTAAGATACTTCAAGATCCAATATATACGAAGGTTATATCCCAGAACCTAAAAGACTTTTTCCAATTGAATTTGCATTCAGTACCAGATGCAGGAACCCTGTGGAATGCACACAAGGCCTTTATGAGGGGCATTTGCATTCAGCAGGGTTCCATAGCAAAAAAGGCCTATAATGCCAAGGTCAAAAAAATACTTACTGATATTCATGACTTGGAGGAATTAAACAAACAAAAGACCTCAACGTCTGTGTCAAACTCCCTAGGGACCCTGAGAAAACAGCTTAGGGAATTACTAGCAGAACAACACGATACACTGCGGAAACTTAGAATGACAACATATTCACAAGCGAACAGAGCAGGGAAACACCTAGCCAATCAGATTAAAATTAAACAAAATAAAGCCAGAATACAACATTTATACACCAATATCCCTCCACAAAAAATAACTCATCCCCAGGCTATAGCAGACGAATTTGCAAACTACTACGGGGCGCTTTATAACCTGAAAGACGATCCAAACACATCTCAACCGACCCTAGAAGGAATCCAAAATTTCCTATCCAAAATAAAACTTCCGATACTTCAAAAGGACCAATTAGAAGAATTAAACAAACCCCTAACCATTCTAGAAGTAAAACACATAATCAACCAACTCCCATTAAATAAATCGCCCGGACCTGATGGATTCCCAAATGAGTACTACAGACTTCACCATCAAGAACTAATTCCCCACTTACTACAAGTATTTAACAACGCCATAGAAAAATCAGCCCTACCCCCCGAAATGTTAAAGGCATATGTGGTCACCCTCCCCAAACCGGGGAAAGACCCAACAACCCCTGCTAATTTTAGGCCGGTTTCTTTGCTAAACTCGGACACCAAAATACTAGCGAAACTCATAGCCAAAAGACTGATGAAATGTATCCCAATACTAATTAAAAGGGATCAAACAGGGTTTGTGGAAGGGAGACAGACCTCAGATGCGGTTAGACGCATAATCAATATAATCGACTATGCAGATAAAAAACGAACGCCTTCTCTGCTCCTTGCCCTGGACGCAGAGAAGGCGTTCGATAGGGTTCACTGGCTATTCATGCAGCAAGTTCTAACCAAATTTGGCCTATTGGGAAGGATTAGATCCGCCATACTGGCACTATACGATAAACCCTCAGCACAGGTCTATACCTCAGGCATATTATCCAAACCATTCCAAATAACTAATGGCACACGCCAAGGTTGCCCGTTATCTCCGTTAATATTCAACCTCATCATAGAATCATTAGCAGAAGCTATAAGAACATCAGGGGATATTACAGGAATCCACATCCAGAACACCTCGCATAAAATTAGCCTGTTTGCGGATGACATAATACTAATACTCTCGAACCCCCTAAAATCCTTGCCAGCTGCGCTCCAATTGCTAAAAGAATTTGGCAGTGTCTCATACTACAAGGTGAATACCTCCAAGTCAGAAATTTTAAATCTGGGAATCACACCAACAGACAAACTCAAACTTATGACACAGGTCCCCTTCCCATGGACATCTACGGGAATCAAATACCTCAGGATTAACATCATATCTCCACTCTCCAAAATGATCCCACTCAACTTACACCCTCTGACAAACAAAATCACCCAAGAATTGGATAGATTATCAGGCTTCCATCTCTCATGGGGAGGTAAACTCGCAGCGTTTAAGATGACTACACTGCCACAGATAATTTACCTATTTAGGAACATTTGCATACATCTCCCAATAAAACAAATTAGACCTCTACAAAAACTACTCCACAAATTAATTTGGACAGGGAAGAGAGCGAGATGTACAAGTCTCCCTCTCACCAAAAAGAAGTATGCAGGAGGAGCGGGGCTACCAATTTTACAAAACTACTACTGGGCATCACAACTTGCCCAAATAAGAAAGTGGTTGGGGGTAGAAGAAACACCTCTGTGGGTTGAAATCGAAACAGCACTAGCTCCAACAGGCAACATGACATGGTTGTTGATTGGAGATCTCTGGCATAAATGGGATCTCAAATCACTACCACTAACAACACAAGCATCCATCATGGCATGGAGGCATCTATGCACTAAAAACAACACCCAGGATATGACGGCTAACTTCAACACACCAATCCAGATATTTGAACATATGATACCCATGTTAGATACCTCACCCCTAATCTCAGCGGGGATAAAGGAAGTTAGCCAACTCTACAACCAATCGGAAGTCAAAAACCTAGAACTCATCAAGGATGAATATAATCTAAACTACCGAACAATGTATATAATAATGAGAATTCGGCACTTTCTAATATACCATCCATATAAAAACCTCCTTGTGCACCCGAAAGCATGGAGCCATTTCACCGATAAGAAACCCACGACTAAAGGAATATCCCTATTTTATGATATTCTGCAAAATGCATCAGGTTTCACAAAGACCGCATGTATGGAAAAATGGGAAAGTGAGTTAGGGATCTCCTATCCACAAGAAATATGGAAAAAAGCCCTCAACTCAATATCCCATGCTTCTCACTGCACCTCCCACTGGGAACTGACGCTTAAAATTACAAATAGGTGGTATTACACTCCGTATAGAATGGCAAAAATTGACCCAAGCCACTCAGATCTATGCTGGAGGGAATGCGGACAGGTAGGAAATCTGATGCATGTACTGTGGAACTGACCTTCCCTAACAAGCTACTGGGTCACAATATTCCAACTAATCTCTAGTCGTACAGGAATTATCAAAAGTCCTAATTCAGCATTAGCACTGCTGAACATCGGAATAGAAAACTACCCACCCACATTTCGTACAGTGGTCACACACATACTCCTAGCAGCAAGGTCTACGATTGTTTCCAAATGGAAATCTCAAACAGCTCCCAACATATCAGAAACCATTGGGAGAATAAATCTAAACAGCACTTATGAAAAGGCACTAGCAATTAACTCACTATCTTATAACAAACACATCAAAAACTGGGAAATTTGGCAACTTTCCTCTCAGTATCTCATAGATAGCTTTTCCTCTATCCAGTGATTTAATAACTGAATTATACAACCCTGAATCATAACTATGTAATATTTAAGAAGACTGTACTTTGTCCTTATTCTAATGTAATGTACACCATGATATTGTCCGCTCTTTGCAATGTTATACTATGATATATTTGTATACCACTACATCTTGTATCAAAGATGAATAATATCCCACTCCCCTTTCCCTATGTTGTATACCCAAACATCATTAAAAACATTGTTGAAAAAAAAAAAAAAAGAGCATTTGGGCTAGCATTCCAGTTTAGACTATACAGTAGATAAGCACATTGGGGTTATAAATAGTTTGATAATCACAAGCAATGCCTCAGATTCTAATCATTACTTGCAATTATAATGTTGATTCTCAACACTTATTTTGAAATAATGAGCACTTATAGTGGCTGGATAATCGTACTACAACTGGGCCTAACACAATCAGTACATTCATGTCCCCCAGCTGCCCTTCATTTGGAGTGGCTGTCCCTCTTTTGGAACTAAATCCCTTTGACCCTCACTACTCATTTTAATGAGCTCTAGTGTAGAGATCTGTATAAATACATGTACAATTTAAGAATTACATTTGCTTTTATTATATTAAACTTTCTTTCACCCTTCACTTTATTGTGTTGGTTAATTTGAAATGCTAATATAAAGTAAAAGTAGAGGGTCAAAAAAAGCACAGGGTACCTAAGTGATTATTCATGTTCTTATATTTGTTACACCCAGTTATTGTGCAGAACTACAGCCTGCATATGTAATGAGCTTATATGGTGGGTCTGCATATATATTTAACCACTTGCCGACGGTTGATCGGCAAATGACGGCGACAAAGTGGCTCTGTAACGCGAATCGCCATCATACGACGGCGGCCGCGAGATCGAGCCTAGTGAGCGCGCGGGCGCGCCGCCGGAGGCGCGCCCGCGTGCTCACTGTGTTCGGGGAGGGCCAGGGAGCGGGTGCGGCGGAGTCGATCTCCGCCGGCCACCCGCGATGCCCCCCCCGGAGTGAAAGAACGGAGGTCTGTGTAAGTAAACACGGACCTCCGTTCTGTGAAGGGGGAAGGGCTGTGATCACAGCCTTCCTGTACATGGAGGCTGTGACCACTTCCCTTCCCCAGCTAGGGCAGTCCCCCCACAGTTAGAACACGCCCAGGGAACACAGTTAACCCTTAGAGCTCCCCCTGCAGGTTAACCCCTTCACTGCCAATGGCATTTACACAGTAATCAGTGCATTTTTATAGCACTGATCGCTGTATAAATGCCAATGGTCCCAAAAAAGTGTCAAAATGGTCCAACATGTCCGCTGAAATATCGCAGTACCGCTAAAAATCGCAGATCGCCGCCATTACTAGTAAAAAATAGAAAAAAAACCCCCAAAAATGAATTCTCATCATCCGTAAACGCGACCACTTTTGCGCAAACCAATCAATAAACGCCGATTGTGATTTTTTTTATCGCAAATATGAGGAAGAATATAAATCGGCCAAAAACGGTGAAAAAAATGCTTTTTTGTATTTTTTTTTGTATTTGTATTTTAGCAAAATGTAAGAAATGTGTTTTTTTTTTGCAAAATTGTCGCTCTTCTTTTGTTTATAGCGGCGATCAGAAATGACGCAGAGGGGATCAAATACCACCAAAAGAAAGCTCTGTTTGTGGGAAAAAAAGGACGCAAATTTCGTTTGGGTACAACGTCGCACGACCGCGCAATTGTCAGTTAAAGTGACGCAGCGCCGAATCGCAAAAAGGGCTCCGGTCCTAAAGCTGGAAATACTTCCAGGGCTGAAGTGGTTAAATTTACAAATCCATACGATTAGATTTAGATGGAGAAATTTGTGATTCTTTAGAAAGTTCTGCCTAAGTTGATCTTTTTAAAGGGACCTATGCCATTCCTCGTACCATCCCTTCTAACAGTACCTGTACATAGATGTTATTAGCAATTTAGTGCTCCCTTTTTCATGTCACAGGTCTCTAACAATCCCTAGGTAGCAGCTGTGAATACTCTCTGTAAAAAATCACTTTCACTGCTTTCATCCTTCCTTTCCCCACTAACCAATATTGTTTTTCTCAATTGGCTGACCTTAGTCCCAAAACATTCTCTAGTATAACAAATGCCTTTTTACATTAAAGTGGATGTAAACCCTCACATATACCCAGTGAAGTGAACAGCATCAGATGATACACAGAAATTAAACAAATCTCCCTACATAAGTTTTATATGTATATCTGCTCTCTTCAGCTTTATATATTCTTTAGAAAGTTCAGATCGTGTTAGGATATTTTATATTCCTAGTTAGCACTGCAGGGAAGTCTGGGCATACAGCCAAGACAGCTGATTGGAGGAAAGGCACACAGTAGAGACTTTCAGATCTGTTCGTTAACTAGTTCAGCACTGTGTTAATCTATTTATAGCTCCCTCCCCAACACAAAACTCCTGCTGCTTTTATCACATGTGATGGAAAACTTGTCAGGCTGATAACAGAAGAATGGGGCAGTAGACAGCTACGGGACATAGTGCTTTGAAGAGAGATAAGAAAACACTGCAGATATATGCAATTGAGAAACCATGATCCACATGGATGGGACTTTAAATGAGGTCTGAATCCCATACGGAACAGCACCTCCATCCCTATTTGCCTATAAAAGGAAAGGAGATTGGGACTTTGAATGAGGCTAGACGGTGAAAGTTGCATTGAACCAAAGACCACTTTAATACAACATTCAAAGCGATACATATTCAATAACATTGCACATAAGTAGTTATGACAGGTACAAATAATTTTTGAGTAGTTACAATGGACAATAGAAACAATGTAGTCATCATTTGAGGGGCTCTACGCGTTTCGTGACCCGTGTCACTCGTCAGGAGCCAAAAAGACATATATCAAGTTGTATCTGTAGGAGCAAAAATTGTATAACTATAAAAATATGGTCAACCGTAAAGAATTAATTGATACTGTAGAAACCACAACATCAAGGGCACCTACCCTGACAGTCACGCTAGCCCGGACGCCCACCCGCACACTCTGATGCGGAGTCCAGGGGCCCGGGGCCCGGCAAACACACCACTCCGGGAGCTGAGGGGGCGGGTAACCATGGCCTGCAAAGCAACACAAAGGAAACCTCAAGGAATGAAATTGAGTGAATGGGGTTCCACCACCATAGTGGATTGGAATAGAAGTGCTGGAAAAAGACCCGTGACAAGGGAAGGAAAGACCGTGCAGGAGGGGGTGATGGGTGATGTTTGGAAGAGGGAAGGGGACTTACCGTGGGAAAAGGGGGAATGCGTGAGAAAGTTTTTGCTGTGCCAGGAAGTGAGGAAAAACTGAAAATGAGGAGAGGCTCCTTGGTGCAGACGTAGGACCGCCCCCAACGTCACGTGGGCGTCCCAGGCCAAAGGAAATGGCACCACCACCCGGGCAGCCATAGGCTGCCCTGCAGTGTGATAGCCAATCCCCTCAATGGGCGTCCATTGAGGGGATTGGCTATCAC
>BLSH010030828.1:167744-195039 GCA_018402905.1 Glandirana rugosa
TGTCGTTTTGTTGATTGTAAAATCTTCCTTTCCAGTCGTCGCCATCGGAATAATAAAAACACCATGTCAAAAACGGATTACTTGGATGGTGTTTGTACTCGGTCAGTCTGACATATATATTACACTTTACGTATTCACTTACAGCTCCTTCTCGATGGGCTACGTGTAATTTCACCTACATTTGGACTATGTACTTTAAACTCGACCCGTGTATATAGACGTCACATTTTCCTTTCCTCTAACCCTGAAACTTACTCCGATCTGCCACTTTCAACGTAACTTGGTTTCTGGTGAAATTATGTTGTAAGTTTCGCTATGTATAAGTTATTGTAACGTGTATTCTGCAATGTTATTGAATATGTATCGCTTTGAATGTTGTATTAAAGTGGTCTTTGGTTCAATGCAACTTTCACCGTCTAGCCTCATTCAAAGTCCCAATCTCCTTTCCTTTTACACTGCAGATATATGTGCCCAGCTCAAATTTCATGTATCAGGTTTACATCCACTTTAATGTGCATCGGGTAGCTCTTCCTCGACATTCACTTATGCATTTCACATTATATATACAGTCTGACTGGCTCATGTTTGTGGTAGGTTCATTAGGCAAAAACTGTACCACAAAAATAATAAGGCTACCGCTGCTGACCTTTCCTTCTAAAATGTTAGTTGTTTTGCTGTTAGTGGTGTATATTTGCTAATTTGAAACAATTACACTGGTCAGGATTTCACTCTGTACATGCTTGCTCCAGGTAAAGGATGCATTGTACTAAAGTATATCATACAGTTACACTATCTTCTACAAATGTAATATTGTACTGTACGATCACTGTACTCATGTCTGCATACATTTAGTAAAACTGTATCATTAAGGAGACACTGTCACTCAAATAAGAAAAAAAAACCTTGCCTGTTGTGGGAGATTAGCTTGTGTGGATCACCTTTCCTGGGAAAAAAGTAGCGGGAAGACCAACTTTTTTAAAAGTCTGGCTGGTTGCCAGTTTTATTTATTAAGTAATAAAATAAACAAAACATCAAAAGAAAACCTTGCCATCCAGCGCTAAACTAACACAGCAGGATACCTCTCTATACGATGTCGGACTTGTCCTTGACACCCTCAAACAAACAAACACAAACCTTTGTCTTTTGCAGTCCTTTGAACAACCAACAACTCTAGGTCTTAGCTCTCTCAGCGTAAGCATACTGAGTCCCAGGGTGAGCTCCCTTGTGATCATTTCCTGGTTATTTAGCGAGTGGACTCAAGAGAGTCATAAAATCCATTCTGGAACCAAGCCTGCCAAGGTGGCTGGAAACACCTGGACCAGATTCCATCTTGGTCCCCTCAAAAGGAAGGTATGCTGGCCAACAAATAGCGTCCGTCCACTACTGTGCCTCACATAACTTCACACTGTGTATATTATATTATTTACATTATTTATTATATTAATTTAACCAGGGCTTTTTTTTTAGCGGGAATGCAGGGGTACGCAGTTCCGGCACCTCCAGCACTGAATGTACAGCGCATCTGGAAAGTATTCACAGCGCTTAATTTTTTCCACATTTTATTACGTTACAGTTTATTCCAAAATGGATTAAATGGATTAAATTAATTTTCCTTAAAATTCTACAAACAATACCCCATAATGATAATGTGAAAGAAGCTTGTTTGAAATCTTTGTAAATTTATTAAAAAATAAAAAATGAAAAAAAATCACATGTACATAAGTATTCCTTTGCTTTGTTTAATACTTTGTTAAAGCACCTTAGGCACCAACTACAATCTCAAGTCTTTTTGAGTATTGTGCTACAAGCTTGGCACACCTATTTTTGTGCAGTTTCTCCCATTCTTCTTTGCAAGATCTCTCAAGCTCCATCAGGTTGGATGGGGAGTGTTGGTGCACAGCCATTTTCAGATCTCTTTAGAGATGTTCAATTGGGTTCTGGGCTCTAGCTGGGCCATTCAAGGACATGCTTTGTTATTTTGGCCATGTGCTTAGGGTATTTGTCCTGTTGAAATATGAGCTTTAGCCCAGTCTGAGGTCCAGAACACTCTGGAGCAGGTTTTCATCACGGATATCTCTGTACATTGCTGCAATCTTTCCCTCTATCCTGACTAATTTCCCAGTTTCTGCCACTGAAAAACATCCCCACAGCATGATGCTGCCACCACCATGATTTACTGTAGGGATGGTATTGGCCAGGTGATGAGCAGTGCCTGGCTTCCTACAGACGGGCTATCATGTGCCTTTTACTGAGGAGTGGCTTCCATCTGGCCACTTTACCATACAGGCCTGATTGGTGGAGTGCTGCCGAGATGGTTGTTCTTCTGGAAGGTTCTCCTCTCTCCACAGAGAAATGCTGTAGCTCTGTCAGAGTGACCATCGTGTTCTTGGTCACCTCCCTGACTAAGGCCCTTTCCCTCCCAGATCGCTCAGTTGGGCTGGGCGGCTCGCTGTAGGAAGAGTCCTGGTGGTTCTAAACTTCTTCCATGTACGGATGATGGAGGCCCCTGTGTTCATTGGGACCTTCAATGCTGCAGAAATGTTTCTGTACCCTTCCCCAGATATGTTCCTCGATACAATCCTCTCTCGGAGGTCTACAGACAATTCCTTGGACTTCATGGCTTGGTTTGTGCTCTGATATGCACTGTTATTTGTGGGACCTTATATAGACAGGTGTGTGCCTTTCCAAATCATGTCCAATCAGTTGAATGTACCACAAGTGGACTCCAATGAAGTTATAGAAACATCTCAAGGATGATCAGTAGAAACAGGACGCACCTGAACTCAATTTTGAGTGTCATGGCAAAGGCTGTGAATACTAATGTACATTTTTCGTTTTTTATTTTTAATAAATTTGCAAAGATTTCAAACTTCTTTGTTGTCAATATGGGGTATTGTTTGTATAATTTTGAAAATAATGAATTTAATCCACTTTGGAATAAAGCTGTAACATAACAAAATGTGGAAAAAGTGAAGCGATGTGAATACTTTCCGAATGCACTGGTATGTAATGGCAAGGGAGGCAGGGTCTATTTATGCTAGCTGCTGGGGGATTTAGTGTTGTTGCAGGGGATCTATTTTTGTGTTTGGGGGGAGTCTATTGTTGCTGGTGGGGATCTCTTATTGTTGGGGGTGGCCTTATGTTTCTGGGGGCTCAGTTGTTGCTTGGAGGGGTCTACTGTTGAGGGAGAGGTCTATTGATGCTGGCTGCCGGGAGATCTGCTGTTGCTGTTGAGGGTGGGGGTATTTTGTTGCGGGTGGTCCATTGTTGCTGGGGGGTCTATTGTTGCTGGCTGCATGGGATCTATTTTACTACTTTTCTTGTCATCATCAACAAATTCCATACAACGTACTTAGTACCATAATTGTTACTTGGTTATGTATTCTGTAAAACGGGCAGTACTGAGAGGTGGGTAGGGGGTGGAACCAAGCAATAGTGCATCAGGTGGGTAGAGGGTGAGTTCCTGCACCTATTGTCTTAGAAAAAAGTCCCTGGATTTAACACAATGGATCATAGCTAGCTATTGTTGGAAGTGCAACAGCATGTACTATTCCCTCCAAACTATAGATGACCCTGTAGTGATATATTATCATCTATGTATTTATATGCTTGTATATTCTGTACAGGAAGTAATTTTATATTTTTGCTCTCTCCTGTATTGCTGCTCTCACACATGTATGCTGTTCTTCTATGTAAGTAAAGCTGAATTCTACATTCATCCAGATGACGGTGCGGCATCTTATTTTACCTTTGACTGCTTAAAGTATACATAAACTCAAAAAGTGAACATTTGCTATGTTATGGGAAACATCTAGAAATTTTAATTGTCCTGTTTTGTCTGGAATTCGTCCTGAAAAATAGCAATGCACGTCTTGGTCTGTGAGGGTGCCTAGGCTCTTCTATGTCTACAGCTTCATAGCTGTTTATCTGAAGTGCAAAGTCTAAGCTATTTCTACTATCCAAGGATATTTAAAGTGAAATTTAGTGATCTCTGTACTACACTGCTCACTGTTCTCCTTGCTGGAGGCAAAGCCCTGCCTCTACTATGATGGCTGCCTCTACATAGACACACAGTGCAGAACAAGGCATGGTAAGCCAGTAATATGGAAAAGATCAGCTGCAGGGAGATCATGGGCAACACTTGTGACTACTCCTTTATTCTCTGCCTCACTTTTTAAGCACAGCTTCAAAAGTTTAGTTCCTTTAGTTCTTCCTCTTTCACATTCACCTTTGGCCAGCTGGTCTAGGTACTGATGACATCATTAAGACTTCTCATAGCTTTCTGGGCAAGCTGATGATCCCAAATATGACCAGGAGTGCATTCTTGGGAAATTTTGGATACTCTTTAGATTTTCTGGGAGGCTGTAGTGAGGCTGGGGGAAGGGTTAACACTGCAGTCATGTGTCTGTGTCTCATTGGGGAGATTTCCCTTCACTTCCTTACTGCAAAATTAGTGTGGAGTAGACTGGTGCACTACTGCTATTCCTGGATAAAAAAAAAACGAAAGCTGTGGACAAGTTTGCTCTCTGTATGCATTTCAAGGCTGCATTTGTAGTACTGATTGCAATGTATCATATTGTTAGATTGAAAAATGTTAACAAAGCAGACTCAGCATATCATGGATGTATTCAGAATATTATATTTAAAGCAGAACACCGGGTAAAAATAACAAGATAAAAAGTATAGCCCATTAAAAGATAAAATACCAAAACCAGCTGCTGCTGCAATATTCACTTTCAATCCAGCGATCTTCTCCCACAATATTTTTTTCTACCACTAGATGCCCTCAGTCTAATGGCCAGCATCATTCACTCCCCCCCCCCCCCACCTCCTCTGAGACCAGGTCACCCTGGACCCATTCACACCTGTGACTGGACAGTGAAAGGAGAAGCAACACAGTGATGAGCTCATCACAGAATCAACAGGTGTTTAGTTGCACCTATTGACCAAATATAACAAAAAGCTTTCAATGGTATATTCAACAGATGGAAAATGGAGATCAGAAAGGAAGCCAAAAAGAGACTTTCATTAAAATATATGTCAACCCTCACTCTGTTAAACAACCCATTCAGTTTAAAATAGAAATGAAAGGCAAAGTCTTTGTGTATGGATATAAAAAACATTATACGAGGGGCGTTCAAGTCAGACCGGGACTTTTCATTTATATAATAAAAGAACAAATTTCAAGGAGTGGAAAATGCATTTATTTTTTTACATACTCCCCTGCTACATTTAAACACTTAGCCCAGCATTTAACTAATGCCTGGAAAGCTTCAGCATAGAAAGATTTGTCAATACATCTGAACCATCCTAGGACAGCCTGCTTCACTTCATCATCAGTGCTGAAATGATGCACTTTTAGGGGTCCAAACAGGTGGAAATTATTTGGCGCTAGGTTTGGGCTGTAAGGAGCAGGGCTTTTTTTCAGTGGGAACGTGGGGGAACGTGGAGGAATGCAGTTCCGGCACCTCCAGCACTGAATTGATGTGATGGCAAGGGGTGCTGGAGTGTGCTGGAAAGTCTATTGATGATGGCTGCTGGAGAATATATTCTTCCTGGAGGGGTTCTAATTTTTCATGATGGAGGTCTATTATTGTTGCTGGGGGGGAGGGGCTTGTGTTGCTGAAAGCGATCTACTGTTGATGGAGGGGTCTATTGCTGCTGGCTGTTGGGGATCTATTGTTGCTGGAGGGCATCTATTTTTGTGTGGCGCTCTATTGTTGCTGTGGAGGTCTACTATTGCTGGCGGGGGAACTATTGTTGATGGTTGGGCTTATGTTGCTGGGGGGGTGGTCAATTGTTGCTGGAAGGGATCTACTGTTGAGGGAGTGGTTTATTGTTTCTGGCTGCTGGAGAGTCTATTGATGCTGGGTTGATGCTGGGAAATCTGTTGGGTAGGGTATGGAACCCAAAGATATTGCTCAGAAGGTGGGGGAGCGGAGACTCAGAAAGGGGGAGTTCCTGTACCTATTCTCTGAGAACAAAAGCCGTGGTAAGGGGGGTGTGGCAACTCCTCCCAACTGAGTATGGAACGTAGTGCAGTGAGCAGTATAAGCTTGTGCATTGCCTTGGAGAAACAGGATGCCCTTAGTGATCAAACCAGGCATTTTTTTCCGCAAACGGGTATGCACTTCACTCACAACACAGCAATAATTTTCACTGTTGATAGTGGACCAGGGGGATAGAGATCCACATGAATAATGCCACATTTGTCCCAGAAAACACTTGCTATCACTTTACCTGCATTTGCAATTGTTCAAAAATTTTTGGTGATGAGTTTGCATGCTTCCATTGCTTTGATGCTCATTTTGATCCCAGAGTGAAATGATGTGCCCAGGTTTCGTCACATGTAATGATGCAATCCAGAAAATCCTGGCCTTCCCTGTCAAGACACTTCTTCTACGCAGTGCAGACGTCAAATCTTCTATGGTGGTCAAAAGCGGAAAGCTGCCTTGGTATCCAGCATGCCCTAACTTTTGAAAACACAAATGTTTGTGAATGATGGTGTTCACCATTCCCAGTCTTTTGTGCGTCACCTATCAGTAATTGCTTCCGCTCCTTGAGGATGTCACATGGCGAAATGCGTAAGTCGGGGCTAGGATGCTGATGTCACCACGCATGCTGACATTGAGCTCCAGCCAGAGGCAATTTGGATATACAAGGGTTCTGTTTGTACTAGTGTCGTTGGAGACAACTTAAAATGTGAGTGTTTTAAATAGAGTTGATCGAACACCTGGAAGTTCGGGTTCGGCAGGTTCGGCCGAACTTTGGGAAAAAGTCCGGGTTCGGGACCGAACTTGACCCGAACTTTATCCCGGACCCCATTGAAATCAATGGGGGCCCGAACTTTTAGTCACAAAAATGGCTGTAACAAAGTCCTGGCAAGTCCTAGAGGTCTGCAAAAGCAAGGAAAATGGGGGTAAGAGTCGGACAAGTGCCCTACAAAGAAATGGGGATAGGGAAATAACTTAAAATAATTTTTAAGCTAAAATCACATAAAAAAATAAAAAATGGAGGTGGATGTGGAGTTGGAGGTTGAGGAGGTGGTGGAAGTGGTGGTGGAGGAGGAGGAGGTAGCCAACACTGTTTTTTTTATTTTAATGCAAGAAATGCACCGTTGGCCGCAAATGTCGTTTTTGGAATTTTTTTTTTTTTTAAAACCAGCAACGTAGACTTTTTTTTATTTTTGTGCAAGAAATGCACCATTGGCTGCAAATGTAGTTTTTGGATTTTTTGTAGATGCACTTTTTAATTTTGTGCAAGAAACAATAATCTGTCCCTTAAAGCAACAGCTGGAACCTTTCCCTATAGAACTTGGAGATGATTTTAGAACAATAATCTGTCCCTCTAAGCAGTACACTCTACCTAGTCCAGTCAGATCGTTCTGTGCAGCAGGATGAGGTCTGCAATCTCTCCCTCAAAGCAGCAGTACTAGTATCTCTCCCTAGTCCACAATCAGATTGTTCAGTAATGCAGGATAAGCTGTTATATAATATCTGCAATCTGTCCCTCACAGAGCCAGCAGCATCCTCTCCCTAAACTAGCCTGAGAGCATATGACATGCAGCACGGTGACTGCAGCCCCATATAGAGGCTGGGTCACATGATGCACTGGCCAATCACAGCCATGCCATTAGTAGGCATGGCTGTGATGGCTTCTAAGGGCAAACCAGTGAAACACTTGTTGATTGGCTGCCCTTCGCTCAACTCTAGTTTTAAATGCTTTTAAAATAAAGGAATGTTTTAGATGATTTTACACTATGAAAGCTTCATCTTTTTCATATTCTTCCTACATGTGAGTGTAAAGTTTATAAGAGTGACATCTGATAATTGCCTTTAGAGCAGAATCAGCAGCCGCAGAGTTAATCCATAATGGTGTAATGCACAGTAGCCCCTTTATAATTTGACCAGCATAGTTCTGGTGAGTTTACCTAGTGATAAAGGTGGGAGACTGCGCTGGTGTTTGATGCACAACTAAAAGGATTTTCTTGTGAAGAATTTATTCACGTTCAAGATTACACACTCAACGGTTTTCAAACTGTTTTCTTGCATGAAATACGTGGATTGATTTTTTTGCACACATCTTTTTTGCAAATTTATTTGAGCATGCATATAGGAGAGAAGTGGGGGGATTTTTAGGGGTGCTAATACACATTTGGGAACAAAGGATTTATAAAATATCAATTTTAATAATAAATTAATATAAAATACATAGTGTTAAAAGTAACAAGTTCATGTTGCAGTCCATATTCGCTGGAGACATTGATGTTACATTCATGAGTGTCAATTAGATCTGTTATTTCACATCCCAACATGTTTTGGCGCTTTACGGCTTCATCAGGGGACTATTGAGAGAGGATACTTATACACCAAGAGAAGTCCTGAACCCTTTACAACATGTGTGCCAGGTGGAGATTGAAAAACAGCGCACCCAGGTCGCCTCCAATCATATATGGGAGTAGGCTATAATTATAAGACGCACTCGTAATCGCATAAGGGAATACATTGCTATACCCAACCCAGCTAGCGTGCTGTACTGCCCTGTGTGGCTCAAGACGATCCAGACGATATTTGTACATATTTCATTATACAAGCATTTTGCACTAGCACTTTATTGTATATGAATTTCAAGCAGTATTTTTACTGTATCTTTATTTGCACTTGTTAATTCTGCACTTTGTGACATTTGTGAGTTTTCTTTATATTCAGTATGGTGTTAGCACACCGTGAGAGATTCAAGCGAGTCAGGCACACTTGCCACTTATTACTGCATGTAGTACCTCTTCGCTAGCATCCCTTACTTGTAAAATTGAAAGTCTTTGACTTGAATGCCCCAAAACCTTTTTTTCCTTTTTCAGAATTGATCACATACTCTCTGATCTCAGCTGCATAAGCTCAGGGAGCTCTGGGAAGAGAAACAGCAGCAACCTGGTCTTCACAGTGAATGCCTGTGAGGGGAGGTTTCAGGACAAGTCTGATCATTTGAGGAGAGCAGGCTGAGTTCCCAGCACAGCCAGAAAACTGACCACACTGTGCTTCTATTCTGGTCAGTTTTAGTAGGGGAAGCAGAGGGACTGGCAGGGACACCAGGGATTTCACACAAAAGAAGCAATACAAAGATAACAGGATACTTTTTCATACAAGCACAAGGTCCAGCAGATACATATCAGGAATACAAAATGTTGGGTTTACCTATTCTTTAATAAGGTTTGCATATACTTTAACTGATTTTGGAAGTGGGAGGTTAAGGATTATAACAAATTGGTTTTAAATATGTTTTCTGTTAGTGAAAAACACTCAAAAAAGAAAACAAAAGCCATAGTTTTTAATTTTAAAAATAAACTACAGAGATTACTTATTTGCAAAAAAAGAGAGGAATTTTGTCTTTCCCCTTTTTTTAAATTTCCACTAAGTCTTCCTCTGGATTTAGAAAGAAAAGCAAATTCTTTGTCATCTCTCCGAGGGCGGATCTTGGATCAGTTAATGCTGAGTATGCAAGACTGATGTGAGGAGTTTAACCTCTCATAACTTCTTCCCAGCCAAGCCAAAAAATAAACACCCAAGAATTTTGGCCACTTCTTCCTGCCACGTTGTTTTTTTTCCTCTTTGTCACATCCGAGAAAGCTGGTTAAAACTCAGCAAAATCCTTGCGGATATGGAAGGACTATGTGACAAGGCTGAGAAACATATATATATATATATATATATATATATATATATATATATATATACATATCCAACTCCTCAGTACATCTGAAAAACCAGAAGGAATTTGAAGGTTTTATGCAAAGGCGGTGTTTAACTATAAACACATGCTTGAAGATAACACTTTTCTGCTGCTAAAGAGAGTCCATTTACAGCACAATGAAACCTTTCTTGAAAGAATAATTCAGAAAGCTACAAGGCTCCGTGTCTGGTAATAATCAGAAAAGAAGGGGGCGGTGGGGGGGTTGCTGTCAGATTTCCAACTGCAAGCAGACAGTTATAGAAAGAATCTTGTTTCTGCTCCGAGAGCCAAAAGCTACAAATGCATTTTATCTGAAATACCATCTGAAGAAAGGTGTTTTGTCCCAGCTCCCTCCCTTCCTACAAATGGTATCAATGTTAATCCAACCATTTTCCGATTGATTTTTTGGACCCTAGTTATCTCCCCACCTTCCCACCCTCAATCATTTTGTTCTTGCCTTTATTTTAGAAAAAAGCATTAAGGCTGAACTCCAGACAAACAGCTAAAGATGCCACTGGAATGCAAAGGTAGGAGCTGTTTTGACTGACAAAGGATTTAGTTCATCACCTATCTAATCCTGAGATTTAAGCCGGCCATATGTGGGTGGAAATTTGGCCGGTTCAGCGGGGACCGGGCAAGATTCATTCCATGTATGGGCAAGCTGATTGTTCCCAAGTCGATCCATCAATTGCCTTGGGTACAACTGGCCTGTTGGATTGTTTACATTCGAATACTGCAGGCAGCTATAGATGCTAGCAGTAATCATTGTGTTCTGGTGGTTTGGGAAGGCCATTTCCCCATCAGCACTGGTTGTGTTGATGGGGAAATCAAGTGACTTTCTTTACTTCCACCCATGGGAGAAGAAAAGAAAATTGAGTCATCTATGACCTGCTTTACACAGGACCTGATTTTTCTCCACTGAAGTTAAAACGGAGTTCCAGCCCCCCCAAATTAAAAGTCAGCAGCTACAAATATTGTAGCTGCTGTCTTTTAATATTAAGGCACTTACCTGTCCAGGCATCCAGCAGTGTCCTCACCTGAGCCTATTCTTCAGTTGGCTAACAGGTGACGGTGCCACCATACTGACTAAGCTAAAGCTTCACTTTGTAAATGGGACGCAGTCTTCTCAGACCTGTCAAGTGTTCCAGAAGGCTGCAGGGGAAGGAGGGGGGGACTTCTGGGTTAGTTTACCACTGCAAACCGCGTCGGAAGTGGGAGTGGGTACCTGTGAAAACCGACAAATGGAGCTTCCCCTTTTGAGTGGAGCTCCACTTTAAGCAACATAGCTTGGTCATGGTCCCAGCTGTAAATGTTCTTAAAAAGAGCAGCAGCATGCTGATGAAATCATCCTTCTGCTCTCTCCTCCTTGTCAGTGCATATGAAACAGGAAACTTGATTTGCCCCTAGTGCTGCCCCTCAAACTACCAATCTGAATCTGCTGCTACAGCAAGACTGACAAGAAGCTGAAATCAAGCCAAGGTTTTACATTAGGTTCAATTAAATGCATGTATTGAACAATTGGAGTTGGAGTTTTTTATTTTATACATCTGCTTAGTTTTAAATAGAGTAATGGTGATGGGTAAAGTGGGGCAACTATTAGGAAGAAATCAGCAATTATTTATTAAGAATGCTAGTCACCTGGCTGCCCACTACATGCTCCACACTATGACTTGCTTTTTATGAGTGGAACCTAAAAAGTTGGCCATGGTGTTGAATAATACTGTGGTATCCTGTGGGGGAGAAGATAGCGGTATCTGCTCAGTGGAAAGGAAGAAACATCACCGCACACCAACCCAATCTGAAAGGTAAATCAACAAGACAGCTTTAGCCTGACTCCACCCAAGCCATGCCCCCAATGCATTTTGCCCCACCCATGGGGCTTAATCATGGAGCTCCTCATGAGTAGGGCAAAATTCATGGGTGGCGTGGCCTGGGCGGAGTCAGGCCAAAGCCGTCTTGTTGATTCACCCTTCAGGCCAGGTTGGTGTTCGACTGTGTTCCTTCCTTTCCAATGCATGCTTCAGCGCCGATGGATTGGCTCCTTAGCCACCTGCACCCATGAATAGGAGTCACCAGAGTTGTCTGGAACGGCACCCCAAGTTTCTTAGGGTATTTGCTCAGTTTTTAAATTGACCACTTATTTTTATGTAAAAGTTCTGCTTTAAGACAAATATAAAAAGATCAAGAAACAAGATCTGTCAAGTTCAAATTTTCAACCAGTTAATAGCTGAGTGACAATTTCAGTCTACCGTACAACCAAGGTGGTCTTGTTTTAGTTCTATTCCATTCGCCTTGAAGGGAGATTGTCCCAGAGGGAACAAGAGAACAAATATGTGCAGACCATACAGCTGTGATACCTTGCGTTAAATCTGTATGATAAATAAATTAGTATATACAGACAAGTAACAACAAGAGGGCTAATGGTTTGATATATTTTTTCCCTATTTGAGTGATTTTGTCTCTTTAATGTATTGGTTTTACTGAATGTATGCAGACCACATAGAAGATTTAACACACACTGTTTGAAGCATCGGTTTAAATATGATACAGCTGTTTTGTTAAGAGAAGGAAAGGAAAAAGGAAAAGCGATGAAAAATGAAACCTATAATAACAAATCAAAGCATCTGGTTAAAATATGTCCTGGAATGACCGTCAGAGTTAATGTGTATATAAACCCTAACTATGAACTTTTTTTTATTTGCTTCCTTTTGGTTAGCAAAATATATAATTGAAAATGTCCTATAATGTCTGTTTTTTTTTTTTTGAAGCCCGTGGTGGTGTGAAACACACCCAGACTTACCCGGTGCATAAAAAAGTGCACAACACAAAAGTGAAGACACAAAAAGTGCACATGGGTGTACACAATAGCCCCCCTCCGAAGAGGAGGGGCCTCTTACCCTGATCCCCCGGTGGCCGAAGCTCCTAGGGGACTGAGGTATCATCGTGCACCAAGGATTGCTTAGCCAGAAGGCCGGGCAACCCCCAGTTTCTCTGTGGCGACCAGCCGGAACCGGCCGCCCCGATACTACTGTGGGACTCCCCCGAAGGGAGACCCCATGAGAGGCGGCGGATCAAGCCAAAAGGCCATACCCGCCGCCAACCAAGACTTTCAGGCAGGCCCCGAGAGACCGTACACCCTACTAATCACACGGTGCTTCGTGTACCCAAACAATCAGGTGACACTACAAAACAAACAACACAGCAAACAACACAACAATAAAAAGTGAGGAAAGGGATAGTGAAGAAGGTGCAGAAAGGTGCCTTTGTGAGTAATGTCTGTTCCATAAGTGCAAAAAATACCTACTGATCTTGCCAGAAATGTTGTGAGCTGATAACTTCCTGTGTTCTCTGCCTGTCGAATGTATGGGTTATGGAGATCAGGAAGAGTTATGGAGATAAGTAGGGGTTTTGGAGACCAGGAGGTGTTATAGAGATGAATAGTTATGGAGATAAGATGTTATGGAGAGGGATATGGAGACAATGAGAAATTAGGAAGATGAGAAGGGGTTATGTTACAAATCCTGTATATAACCCAACAGAACAGAAAAACAGTACACAGTCCACATGGGCTTTGCTGCTTAACTGCAGACAGGAAAAAGGAAACTTTATATAGGGAAAAGACATTGAGTGTAACCAAAGATGAAGTTACAAACGTATAAACACAGCCATCTACTTGTTGAAGAATATATCTCAATTAACTGTACAGTAGTTGTTGTACAGAATACAATTTTGTATTCCAACAGGTTATGGAGGTGAGGAGAGATTATGAAGAGGAGGAAGAGTTATGGAGATGAGGATACATTATGGAGAGGAGAAGGAGTAGAGTTGAGCAATGGTTATGGAAATGATGAGGGCTAGGTATTTTCCTGCCAGTAACCAGGTTCTCCTCCTCCACATGCCTCACTGTCAGCATTAGGATCATATAAAAATTAGACCACGGAGAGGACTTATTGTTTAAAACTGGTGAATTTGTTGAAACGCATTTAGGAACAACAAATTGTGCACTTACATATATTATGTATATATTGTATTGTATATATTGTATTGCCACAACATGTTTGGCAGAAGCAACTAAGCTTGCTCCTCTAGGAGGAGAGCCACCACTTCACTCAGGTTACTCCATACAGTTGGTGTGCATTCCACTGCAGCTGGAAACTGATAGTTTAGAACCGAATGTGACTCCACATGCAGCAAACTACGCCCCAACGTGTTTTGTCTATCCAGAATTCCTCAGGAGGAATATGTCTTAATTAGTTTAAGCACTTTGTTGTTAGTTTGCACAAGTTTTACACAGATTTCTTGCACAATATTGGAATCTTTGCACTTGTTTGCACCTTCTATAAAAACAGTTGTTTACACAGGTTTTATTGGCACTTTATTTATCAAGCTGCTTTGTTTAGAAATGATATGCAGTGAATTGTTTGCATTTTATTTGTATATAAGTATTTCTCCTGATTTGTTGATGCACTTTAAAGGTGCAAAGCGCTGCCAATTTTCACTTTAAAGTATACTAAATTGTGTGTGCTAGCTTTTGCTAACAAATGGATGTGTATATCTTTGGCAAGGATAATTTAGCATTGAATATTAATTAGTGACTACTTTAAACAGAAAAAGATCTGACCCAGATTTGAAAATATTAGCCTACACGTTGGATTCATTCTTCCTTTTTACCTGTTTTAAAGTAAAAATAGACTTAAGGAAAAAAAGGAGATGGTATTATTGATACAGCTTTTCCTGTAGATGAATACATTAACTAACCATTTGGAGCTTCAAGATCGTCCAGATTATTTTTTTTCTGCAGTCTAGTTGTATAGGAAACTTGTGGATAAGATGTAGGGAATTTTACTACTCTCACCCACTGAGGGTTAAGGAACAAAGAGTGGGCTTATTTATTGAAGAAAAATAAGGGCAGTCATTTTTAATTCACAACAATTAAAAAAATATTATAAAAAGCAAATCCTAATTGGCCTTGCCCTAGGAATCCTCTATTGCCTATATTTACCAGATCTTTGTTCCTGCCACTGCAAGATTATATCAGTTAATAGTGAATGCCATTGCTATGCTAATGCTATGTCCCTGCCCCACATGTCAGCATGTGAAAGGTGAAATAGACCCCAAACACCACATTCTAAGGAGGCACTTGATGTGGCAAAGCTTCTTCATAGCTGGGCTTTTTAAAGAGCGTTGGCAGTGTGCAGTTTGGAAGCAGCAGCAAAATTAAGTACAGGCAAAGGAAATTGGGTTTTAAAACAGTCTTTTTTTTTTTTTACAACTCCCTGTCCCACTTTCCTGACTCACTTATACTGACCTTTGTGCTTTGAGCCACTCAGTACTTCCAGGCACTGTATAGGGTAACATGCGGCTCGGGGTGCAATTCTGTGGCATAAAGAAGTCAAGACCATATGATGTCATTGAGGATGCTCTCAATGTTCTATACATTCCAACACCATTCAATGAGAAGCTCAGACAGGATTGGGATGGACTATCTTCAACATAAAGATTGAGGGGTGGGCAGTGCAGAGAAGGTGAGTATATAAGCGGGGTCAGCTTTCAAAGGATTCTCTCATGTGACTTTTTAATCATCATTTATGTCTCCATCTCCCGCCTTCTTGACCGACTTATTTTGGTAATTGCTACCTTTCTCATTATTGCTTTACCTCATTATTGATATCTTTATCTACCATAAACCATATACAAATGCCATTGATGGTGGAACAGCAAGTAGTTGTGGAAATACCACTTCAATACAATCCAACATTTTTTATATGATTAATAATTTCAATAATTGTCGACAGTTTTTGTAATACTAAAATTCATCTTTTTTATTTTAATATGAAAAATAAAGATACTGTTTTAAATAAATAATATATTTTTCCTTGTTTAAAATTGCCTTAAAAATCCCAATAATGAGGTAAAACAATAATGAAAAATATTTAGAAGGGATGATGGCAATGACATACAGAGCTACATGAGCCCATAAATTGCTACCTTTCCCTGGCCACTCCAAAATGCTCAGTACTTCCAGGTATGGGGGAGCATGTGGCCCAGGGTGCAAAGTTTGGGCCTGCTAAGTCAAGTTCTTTTGCTGTCATTGAGGAAGATGTCATCAAGTTGTATAAGCTCCAACACCATTCAACAAGGAGCTCATACAGGCCGAGATAAACTCCAGTTTCCAACAAAAAGATGGAGTGCCGGGCAGTAAAGGGAAGGTCAGTATGAGTAAGCAGGATTAGCCTTTTTTATCATTTGACCCTTTCATCATTATGCAGTAAAGGGTCACAGTTGTTCCCTATGCATTCACTAGAGCATGAGATAGTCAACTAACAGCAAAAAAGATTTTAAATATTTCCAAATATTTGCACCTGGAGTTGCCACAGAAATCTCAACACCGTTTAGCAACTTCGTGTTTTTTTCAGAGGGCAAGGCTCAGGTTTCCTTACAGGAAACAAATTTCACTAGAGAAGTTTACTTTTTTGTTTCGTGTAAACTCCATGATACTAGCAGTGAAATATGCTTGGGATAATAGCAAAGCACAGTGACCCAGATTTTCAGTCTGAAAGCAATCAAAGCCTGGTCACACATCGAGATGATGTCATCAGCACATATGTTATTCATTCCTCCCTGTCTCTAAACCGAGATTTTCTTTGTTCTCCTCTTTGCATGTTCTTCCTCCCTATGTCTCCTTTAAATACAAAACAATAAGATATATAAAGGAGCTACAATAAATGTATTAATTGATATGTGTTAATGGCTTACATTCATTTTGTTCAATTGCTACTGGGACTTTCAACATTACAGCCATAAAAACAGTCAAGTCTTTATTTTATAACAAAGAAAACATTGCAGAGCTTTTTGACATGTCTGAGTAAGGGTTAGAGGTTTACAATATTTTAAACCCTATACAAATGGTATTTTTAATTAAGCTGTACTTCTAATAAAAGCTTCAGTCATCCCTAAAAGGCGATATTTATATTTCCATACCCAGTTATGTTGTCAAATGTATTTATTACCTTCTTTGTGTTTGAAATGAATTGCATTGTCCCCAGTTGACATCCCAATGAGGGCCACAGGAGAATGTCTGTGATCAATGTGCACAGAGACCCCTGTGATTTAGAACAGCTTGCCAAAGCTTGCCACCTCAACCTACGCAATAACTGCAAACTATGCCCCTTTGTAACCAATGACACCACAGAGCTTCTAATTCATTCCCTGGTCATCTCACGCCTTGAATACTGCAACGTCCTCCTCATTGGCTTACCTTTACATAGGCTATCCTCTCTTCAGTGCATCATGAATGCTGCTGCCAGACTCATCCACCTGTTACTCCTCTCTGTCAATCCCCCCACTGGCTTCCGCTCACCCATTGAATTTGATTCAAAATACTAACAACCCTCTAGCTCCCTTGTCACCTCCTCCCATGCCCACCTCCAGGACTTCTCCCAAGCCTCTCCCACCCTAATGAATTCCCTACCCATCTCCTATTCTGTCCACTTTTGGGTGACCCCTGGAAACCCTTCTTTTTAGAGAAGCTTATCCTGCCCCTACCTAAAGACTATATTTTTTTTCTCCACCAGCTCATTCCTCCCTTTTAGATTGTAGGCTTTAACAAGCTAGTGCCCTCCGATTCCTCCTTTATTAAATTGTATTGTAACTGTATAGCCCGCCCTCATTTTGGAGAAGCACTGCGCAAACTGTTGGCACTATATAAATCCTGTATAATGATAATGATAATAATGATAACAACAGTGCAGCTACAGCCATTCAAAGCAAAATTCTATTAATGGACCATGTAGTGCAATTAGGATATTTTCCTGAATCCCACCCCCAGACTGCCTGACAGGACACTAGTGAAAAATCCTGAATCATAAAATTCAATACAGTAAAAAGAATTGTTATGGGTATGACACTTGCAAAATAATTTAGTCCACCTGTATTACAGTACAGCTTTTAAGTCCACCTAAGTACCAACAATCACCCAATGTTCCACTGCTATAGCGCTCAAGTGCAACACCTAGCCCATAGAAATCATTGTAATACCTACAGTGGATGGACCCTACATCTAGTTCACACAGCGGAACTTAAAACGACTATACAGAATATCTAAACATTGTATTATTTATATATATAGTCTTTCCAAAGCACAGAAAACTAATGAGGGTGTGGGAGGTGAGGAATGGGGGTTGTTTCAAAGAGAATATACACTTTCAAGGGTCAGCCAATTTAATTTACCAGTGGAGCCTAATAGGCTGAGTTTCAGAGTATGTCCAGTTTGGATGATTGTAAGTATTTATGTGTCATACCTGTGGGATCCCCCAGGAAGCTGGAAATCACTGTGGTAGGAATGGCTATTACAATCATCTCCACTAGCTTCTGGGTCCTGTGCCCAGCATGGACGCCATTCAGGAAGACTTTGCATATTCTCAATGAATGCAAAGCGTTCTCTGGATGAGGTGGGGTGGCAGGATAGTGATGTCACAATCTCCACCTCATTAAATCAGAGAACGTGTTGCACTCACTGACAAAATTTAAAGTTTTCTGTGAATAGCGTTTGTGTCGAGTGCGCAACCTTCTGTGTTCAGTAAGCAGAAGGGCAGCTACTCAGTGTGGGACTCGGAAGCTAGTGGAGATCAGTGTAGTACACAAGCCAGGATCCCAAAGGGCAAAAAGGTGGGACTTTAAATGTACCTTCGGGAAGCCAATACATGAAAGATACTATTAAAAACAACTAGTCTTTATTAACTGTCCATTGTCCCTAAAGCATCATACATATACAAGGAGAACATTTAAAATCAGCATTTGCAGGTGCTATACAAAAAGATGGTGTAAGAATCTATACATTTTACGCATTTCACCGAAATCTATGCTTCCTCAGGACCTTATGCACCTTAAATGATAATACCGGTACTTGTGCTGGAATATAAACTAAAGAAAATACATAACAGAATCAATATCAACATAATCATAAAAGCAAATACAATCAGATAAAACCAAGTCTCAGAGAAAAAAACAAAAATGAAAACAAATTACAAAAATGTTCATAATGACAAAGGAACAAGGAAAAAATAAAGGTTCCCACCCCTCAGCACTTTGCCCCTGTGTCTCTCCACTGGCGGATATGCCTACCAGCCCATTGGAGGATATAGCCGGGCCCCCACACCCAAGACACCTGCAGACAAAACAAAAATAGATATAAACAAGGTATTTGGTTTATGATACATCAGGACAGAGATATATAGTTACATAGTTAGTCTGGTTGAAAAAAAGACACAAGTCCATCTAGTTAAACCAATAAAATTGAAAAAGCATATATCCTAAAAAAAAATAAAAAAAAAAATCTAACAATCCTATATACACAATCATATACCCACTGATGATCCAGAGGAAGGCAAAAACCTCAGCAAAGCATGAAACAATTTACTCCAGCAGGGTAAAAAAATTGTATATTCTCTTGATCAACTTTATCTATAAATGTTAGTATCCAGTTATATTATGTACATTTAGGAAATAATCCAGACCTTTTTATAGCAATCTACTGAGCGGGACAGAACCAGCTTTTGAGCTATTCCACATTTTCACAGTTCTTACTGTGGAGAAGCCTTTCAGTATTTGGTGATTAAATGTCTTTTCCTCTAGATTAATAAGTGCCCCCTTGTCCTCTGTGATGACCTTAAAATGAATAACTTAAAATCAAGTTCACTATATGGACCACTTATGTATATGTACATGTTGATCATATCCCCCTGAATCTCCTCCATGCCTCTTATCAGTTTGGGTGCCCTTCTCTGCACTTTCTCCAGTTCCCCGATATCCTTTTTATGAGCTGGTGCCCAAAACTGAACTGCATATTCCAGATGAGGTCTCACTAATGATATGTACAGGGGCATACCTCTCTTAATACAATAAGGCTACTTTCACATTGAATCGGTAGCCGCGGTCGCGGTAAAACCCCGCTAGTTTTAGCGGAGTCTTACCAGCGATAGGGCTCCACTATGCGGGCGGGAGCGCCGCGCTTTTAACCCCCCACAAGGGGTTAAAAAGGGGTTAAAAGTGCTGGCGCTCAGCGCTACCGAGGCGGTGTGCAGCCGCTTCGGCAGCGCTTGCCATTCATTTCAATGGCAGGGCCGGTAGAGGAGCGGTATATTACCGCTCCCATCACCGCCCCAAAGATGCTGCTTGCAGGACTTTTTGTAACGTCCTGCTAGTGCACCACCCCAGTGTGAAAGCACTCAGGGCTTTCACATTGGGGTAGATTGGGGGGGGGGGACTTTTGAGGTGCTTTACAAACGCTATTTTTAGCTAAATAGTGCCTGTAAAACGCTCCAGTGTTAAAGGATTTTGCTTGCTTTGGAAACCGCAGCTTGGCATTGCATGCTATTATTAAGCTTATAATCTACCAAAACTCGCAGATCCTTCTCCACTATGGATCCCCCCAGTTGTACCCCCCCCCCCAAGTATGTATGATGCATGCATATTTTTAGCCCCCAGTGCAGAACTTTACATTTTGCAACATTAAACCTCATGTACCACATAGTTGCCCAATTAAATAGTGCATTGAGGGTGGCGTGTAGTTATTTATTTTTTATATTTCCGTGAAATTAGTAGACTGTATAGCTTCTCACACCATCATTTTCTATAACTCATGTAATTTCCTTGTATATGTATGAAGTGTTATGGACAATGCATGCCCTTATTGTATTTAATAAAGACTGGTTGTTTTTAATACTGTCTTTCATGTATTGGCTTCCTGGAGGTAAATCCTACTTTTTGCCCTTTGGAGTTCTGGTTTGCACAACTTTTGGGATTATACCTCCCTGGAAACGAATAAGTTTATGAAACTGTTTAAGTTGAGCTCCACCACTATTTCTAATTTGTTGC
Organism: Glandirana rugosa; assembly: GCA_018402905.1. Classification (NCBI taxonomy): domain Eukaryota; kingdom Metazoa; phylum Chordata; class Amphibia; order Anura; family Ranidae; genus Glandirana; species Glandirana rugosa. The sequence goes on from BLSH010030828.1 coordinate 188,346, forward strand.
ATTGAGATCAATGTAGTAGCAGTGCCTACTATAGTGATTTCCAGCTTCCATGTTGACCCCACAGGTATGGGACAAACATACTTACGTTGGTCCAAGCTGGACTAATGTAACTATGTCAATATTGCAAAGCCTAAACTTCAAAAGTATAAACATTTGTAGCCCTGTTTTAGATCGTTGGCACCCTTTTTAAAGCGTAGCTCCACTTTTGTTGAAAAAAAAATTCCCCTCTGGATTATCTATGTACATTGCAAGGATTATAACAAACTTTGTTGCAGATTCCTACCTTTTGTTATTCTGAAGAAATCCCTCTGTGTTTCTCTGCGCCTCTGTACTGAGTAGGTCTAATGGGAGTGGTTTTATAATTAACTGTCAGGTGTGCAGCTGGAGAGCACTAATGAGGAAATCTACTGGGCCTGCATCCCTTTAGACGTACTCCTATTAAAAGTATCTCTCCAAAAATTAAATTTTTGTTGCAGGGGATGCTTGAAATCTGATTTGTATCTTGGCAGACTTCTGAGAGAATTGATGAGCCAATCACACAAGAAGGAAATTATGTTTCTGGGGAGTGGTCAGTACACACTCTGTGTACAGGACAACTCCAGGTAGCCATATTGCAATGCATTCTCAGAAAATTACAGCAGCTGAAGATTGAAATGGAAAGGTAATTTTTAATAACATTCCATTATAATGTGACTTGTATCGCAATTGGACACGCTGTATTAAATTAAAGTAATCCAAAATAATAAGTAAGCCAAAATTATAAAAAACATACCTTCCACTGACCTGATTTTGGTAAAGTAAATGTTGTTTGGTTGCTCTGGGATTACTGCCCTATAAATAAATATGTCTGCTGGAGTTGTCATCATAAACTGGTATGGAGCAATGTGTTTTTTCGGCTACATGGCACATCACAATGTAAAAGGCAACCACAAGTAAAAGGATGAACAGTAGCTAGATATTACTGAATGCTGTATTTCCTGTGGATGTATCCCTGTAAACATAGCTAATGCATTTTTATGTCAGTTAGGCTTTTTTACATGCATTTGAAGTGCTGATTCTGGTAGCACATGTATCATTTCTGTCTGGGGTCATCCAAGTCCAAAGCAACAGACCCTGATAGAGGAATTGAGCTGTCATCCCAAGCAACACAGCAGAACAAGCCCTGGACAATCCACAGTCAGGGGACCTCGCCGTTTGTTTTCTGTCGCTTAGGGGAATCAGCTTTCCAAAGTAAATCCAATTTTCCTCTTCCCGCGTCTCATAGCGCAAATTCACAGCTGCCGATACATAAATGCAAAAAACGATCATAATAAGATTTATTTGAACTTCAGTCAGTTACCTATCCTCTCTTATTTTCCACCCAAGCCTGTAACATACCCATGTCAGACAATCCGAAGAGTGAAAAATGCATTTCATTAATAGCATCTATTTATGTCCCATTCTTAGTCATTTCATATGAGGATTTAGCAGATTTTTGTGTTCTAACGTTAGTGGCTCTGCATTCTGGCAGCGAGATGAATGGCCACATTCTCCTGGACCAGAAAAAATGGTGGAAAGATGGATTACAATGCAGAGTCATCATGGCTCCAGTTATTGAGATAGGACATAAAATGTGCCAGATCAAGATTCTGTTTTCATAGCGCCGTATATATTTACACGGTGGGGTTAACATCAGGGCGGCATTTATAGTCAAGGCTTTTGTAGGTACATATGAGTGATGACACCTTTTAATAAGGTTCTGTCCCTTTTGTCATCAAACATGTTACACAATTTTTATCATAAAAGGAAAACCCAAGATATGCTTAATTTAAGATAGCAGGCTATCTGCTTTATGTGCTAGGAATGGTCTGTACATGATATATGGACTGAGAGCCAGCAAAAAAAAGTGAAACCCTTAGCATTTCCTAGCTTAAGACATTAAGCACAATAAAATAAACACTATCCAATAAATTATTTGTTAAAACTCTTACCTCTGCACTTGTAGTTTACAACTTTCAATGCTCTTGGCTTGGAGTTGTGTGTTACTATTGATGCACACAGCATAGAGTGATCACATCTCTAATCCTGGTATACAAGGGTGGCTCATTAAAGTGGTTCTTCACCCTAGAAGTCAAAAATGAAAAGTCATCAGCTACAAATACTGTACAGTAGCTGCTGACGTTTAATAATAGGACACTTACATGTCCAGAGATCCAGCGTGGTCCTCACCAGAGCTGGCTCTTTGTCTGTTTTTGGGTCCAGGCGCCGGCATGTTTACTTTGGGAACTTTGTAACTGCTTGCAGCTTCACGACAGGCTTCCCACTGTCCATTGTGCAAGCCTTGCTGTACTTTGTAAATGGTCCCGCAGTTTTCTGGGATCTGTGACATGTCCCAGAAGGCTGTCGGGGAAGGAGGGGGGTCGAACATCCACTTGTATTGATCAGACCAGAAGTGAGAGTGGGTACATTTTACCAAAATAAGTGGCAAAAATGTAAGGCAGACAAGCAGAACATTTTTTTGTGAAATTCTGCTTTAAGAATAATAATAAATAAAAGGGCAATGAGGAGAAAAAAGGTCATGTACATCAATATACAGGGTGGGCCATTTATATGGATACATCTTAATAAAATGGGAATGGTTGGTGATATTAACTTCCTGTTTGTGGCACATTAGTATATGTGAGGGGGGAAACTTTTCAAGATGGGTGGTGACCATGGCGGCCATTTTGAAGTCGGCCATTTTGAATCCAACTTTTGTTTTTTCAATAGGAAGAGGGTCATGTGACACATCAAACTTATTGGGAATTTCACAAGAAAAACAATGGTTCTTTCATGAGTTATTTACAAGTTTCTGACCACTTATAAAATGTGTTCAATGTGCTGCCCATTGTGTTGGATTGTCAATGCAACCCTCTTCTCCCACTCTTCACACACTGATAGCAACACCGCAGGAGAAATGCTGACACAGGCTTCCAGTATCCGTAGTTTCAGGTGCTGCACATATCGTATCTTCACAGCATAGACAATTGCCTTCAGATGACCCCAAAGATAAAAGTCTAAGGGGGTCAGATCGGGAGACCTTGGGGGCCATTCAACTGGCCCACGACGACCAATCAATTTTCCAGGAAACTGTTCATCTAGGAATGCTCGGACCTGACACCCATAATGTGGTGGTGCACCATTTTGCTGGAACTATGATGTTGGTGATAGGGAATTGCTGGCCATCAAGTCGGTTTTGGAGGAATGGCGGTACCTCCTGGAAGGAGCAGCTCATCCGGTATTGGTTTTTACTGACCATAAAAAACATAAAGAAAACATATGCTGTGAAGATACGAGATGTGCAGCACCTGAAACTATGGATACTGGAAGCATGTGCTAGCATTTCTCCTGCGGTGTTGCTATCAGTGTGTGAAGAGTGGGAGAAGAGGGTTGCATTGACAATCCAACACAATGGGCAGCACATTGAACACATTTTATAAGTGGTCAGTAACTTGTAAATAACTAATGAAAGAATAAAGCTACATTAAAACCAAGCACATCATTGTTTTTCTTGTGAAATTCCCAATAAGTTTGATGTGTCACATGACCCTCTTCCTATTGAAAAAACAAAAGTTGGATTCAAAATGGCCGACTTCAAAATGGCCGCCATGGTCACCACCCATCTTGAAAAGTTTCCCCCCTCACATATACTAATGTGCCACAAACAGAAAGTTAATATCACAACCATTCCCATTTTATTAAGGTGTATCCATATAAATGGCCCACCCTGTAGATAAAACATTCACAATCTTTACTGTACAATTAAAACATAGTTAAAATATGACTGTATTTAGTATATATCATGTATATGAGACGTTCATTTGGCATATACAGTATCTCACAAAAGTGAGTACACCCCTCACATTTTTGTAAATATTTTATTCTAACTTTTCATGTGACAAAACTGAAGAAATTACACTTTGCTACAATGTAAAGTAGTGAGTGTACAGCTTGTATAACAGTGTAAATTTGCTGTCCCCTCAAAATAATTCAACACACAGCCATTAATGTCTAAACCGCTGGCAACAAAAGCGAGTAAGTGAAAATGTTCAAATTGGGACCAATTAGCCATTTTCCCTCCCTGTGTCATGTGACTCATTAGTGTTACAAGGTCTCAGGTGTGACTGGGGAGCAGGTGTGTTAAATTTGGTGTTATTGCTCTCACTCTCTCATAATAGTCACTGGAAGTTCAACATGGCACCTCATGGCAAAGTGCTCTCTGAGGATCGGAAAAAAAGAATTGTTGCTGTACATAAAGATGGCCTAGGCTATAAGAAGATTACCAAGACCCTGAAACTGAGCCTGAAACTGACCATACAGCAGTTTAACAGGACAGGTTCCACTAAGAACAGGCCTCACCATAGTCGACCAAAAAAGTTGAGTGCACGTGCTCAGCATCATATCCAGAGGTTGTCTTTGGGAAATAGACATATGAGTGCTGCCAGCATTGCTGCAGAGATTGAAGGGGTGGGAGGTCAACCTGTCAGTGCTCAGACCATATGCCACACACTGCATCAAATTGGTCTGCATGGCTGTCCTTGCAGAAGGAAGCCTCTTCTACAGATGATGCACAAGAAAGCCCACAAAAAGTTTACTGAAGACAAGCAAACTAGGGACATGGATTACTGGAACCATGTCCTGTGGTCTGATGAGATCAAGATAAACGTATTTGGTCACATCATGTCAAGCTTGTGTGGTGGCAACCAGGTAAGGAGTACAAAGACAAGCGTGTGTACAGTCAAGTATGGTGGTGGGAGTGTCGGTGTCTGGGGCTGCATTAGTGATGCTGGCACAAGGGAGCTACAGTTCATCGAGGGAACCATGAGTGCTAACATGTACTGTGACATACTGAAACAGAGCATGATCCCCTCCCATCGGAGACTTTGCCGCAAGGCAGTATTCCAACATGATAACGACCCCAAACACATTTCCAAGATGACCACTGCCTTGCTAAAGAAGCTGAGGGTAAAGGTGATGGACTGGCCAAGCATGTCTCCAGAGACCTAAACCCTATTGAGCATCTGTGGGGCATCCTCAAATGGAAGGTGGAGGAGTGCAAGGTCTCTAACATCCACCAGCTCCATGATGTCATCATGGAGGAGTAGAAGGGGACTCCAGTGGCAACCTGTGAAGCTCTGGTGAACTCCATGCCCAAGAGAGTTAAGGCAGTGCTGGAAAATAATGGTGGCCACACAAAATATTGACACTTTGGGCCCAATTTTGACATTTTCACTTAGGGGTGTACTCACTTTTGTTGCCAGCGGTTTAGACATTAATAGCTGTGTGTTGAGTTATTTTGAGGCAAAGGCAAAGGCAAATTTACACTGTTATACAAGCTGTACACTCACTACTTTACATTGTAGCAAAGTGTCATTTCTTCAGTGTTGTCACATGAAAAGATATAATAAAATATTTACAAAAATAAGAGGGGTGTACTTATTTTTGTAAGACACTGTATATTGGAGTTGCAGATCGACATGTTCCACAAATTGTATTGCTTCCTCAGGATCCATGCCTTTTGTACATGCAGACAAAACTTTTCAATATACAGACAGAAATGCAAATCTTGGTAGGTAAACAGCCCCCATAAATGTATGTCATCTGTGTGTCTGTTTGCCTGGAGTTCAGCTTTAATCCAAAAATGACAATGACCAGACTAGTCATACAATTAGCGAAGGAGAATTGTGCACATTAACACAGACCACATAGGAATTTTTTTACAAACTTGAATGTCTATGGTCAGTGTAGGTATTATAGACAGAATACCAACTGACAAAGGAAACCTGTGCTAAAAGACACATGGAGGCTTGGGACTAGAGTTGAGCGAACCCGGACTGTAAAGTTTGGGTCCGTACCGAACTTTGGGGTGTCCGGGACCCGGACCCGGACTTTTCAAAAAAAGTCCGGGTTCGGGTCCGGGGTTCTGGTAATTTTAATGAAAAATCTTTAAAATGCTGTAAAAAAGCCCAGGAAGGTCCTAGAGGTCTGCAAAAGGAAGGAAAATGGGGGTAAGGGTGGGACAAGTACCCTACAAAGAAATGGGGACAGGGAAATAACTTTAAATATTAAAAAAAAAATAAAAACATAAAAAATGCAAAAATGGAGATCATCTTTAAAATGGGTCTGAAAAGTATTAATTATCATTAGAGGCCATAGAACTGTTCTAAAATCATCTTCAAACTGTGTAAAAAAAGTATAAATAAGCCGGGAGTAGAGTTGAGCGAACTTCTAGAAGTCCGGGTTCTGCTGGTTCGGCCGAACTTCGGGTCAAAGTCCGGGTTCGGGTCCGGACAGAACCCGAACTTTGTCCCGGACCCCGAACCCCATTGAAATCAATGGAGACCCGGACTTTTAGGTACAAAAAGTGCTGTAAAATAGTCCTGGAAGGTCCTAGAGGTCTGCAAAAGGAAGGAAATGTGGGTAAGGGTGGGACAAGTGACCTACAAAGAAATGGGGACAGGGAAATAACTTTAAATATTTTTAAAAAAATAAAAACATAAAAAATGCAAAAATGGAAATCATCTTCAAAATGGGTCTGAAAAGTATTAATTAACATTAGAGGCCATAGAACTGTTCTAAAATCATCTTCAAACTGTGTCAAAAAAGTATAAATAAGCCGGAAGTACCCATATCACTGTTCTGCAAAATGTGTGTATCACTTTAAATCCTGTCTCTT